>VCJD01001713.1:28175-45275 GCA_024140245.1 Backusella tuberculispora | reverse complement strand
TTTTTTTTATAAATTTAAGCTATATTGGAAGATGCATAAATTGTATGACCAGAATAGAAAATCATGGGAATTATAGACATTTTATTCCACAATATAAATATAGAAAATCATAAAGTCGATAGATATAATAGATCAGATTCATTAACATGATTAAAGACGGCAATCAACGCTCAATAATAGTAGTAATAGCGATAATAGTGTTTACTATGTCCCTGCTATTGTCTCTAAGCTTCCCATGCTGGGAGTCAAAATTGTACCTTTTATAGGCTTTGGCTGTTATATACTTTACATAGTCTAATAACACTCAACGAGAAAACGGAATGCTTCAAAAGAATTAAGAAATATTTAAGACGATGTTCTGGGAAAGATCACGCAATTCTTTCCTTCTCATTCAATCCTAGTCCATAAAGTCATTAAAATTTATATCGAGTTTAGTGTTTGTTTGAGTTTGTGTTCTAATATGTTGTAATATTAATTATAAAATATTGAAATCTTCATATGATAGTCTGATAAACTGATTTGTGTTTCGCAGAAGCATATTGAATTAATAAAAAAAGGAGGACCAATACAAATTGGGACCCAGCAGTAATAATATACCTTTTTTTTTCTCTTCTCTTTCTTTTTTTCTTTTTTTTTTTACTTGTAAAGACATTCATAAATAGAGAGAAAGAGAGAAAGAGAAAGACAATAAAGAGCTATCGTAATTACTGTTATTTTTCCCCCTCCTCCTTTTCTTCATTCCTTTCTTCTCTCCCTTTAATAAAAAGAATCTTACTCAACAATGATGCCTTCAGATCAAATACATGCTTCATCATCTTATCTGAGCGATGGCAATGGACATGGTTATTTTAGGTTAATATTAAAAGTGCTGGCTATAAAATTCTTGTAACTCATTACTTACTTACTGTTGTTATTTTTAAATAGAGACATGTACGGTCAAGTAATAGTAAATGGACCTTATTCGATTAGCGGTGCTCCACCCAACGCTTACCCTCTTGCAGGCAATTCAAACCAAGCCTCAGTACAACATTCTATGAGAACTATTTATTTAGGAAATATTTCACTTGACATTTCGATTACTGATGTACTTGATCATGTTAAATCAGGTACCTTATTAACCGTACGTCCATTTCCCGAGAAAAATGGGTTGTTCATCACTTTTGTCGAACCTTCAGCCGCCGCTCATTTCTATCATCACTCAACCAAAAATCACCTTACAATCAACGGGATCGAATTAAAGATTGGTTGGGGAAAACCAAGTCCAGTTAATCACAGTGTTGACATAGCTTTACAAAATGGTGCAACTCGCAATGTCTTTCTTGGATCGCTGGACGACAATGTAACCGAGGAAAGTCTAAAGGAAGACCTTTCACGCTTTGGTTTTATCGAGCATATTAGAGTTATCCTGGAAAAGCGTATTGCGTTTGTTCATTTTCTTTGTGTTAGTAATGCTTTACGTTGTGTAAGCACACTACCTTCCGAGCCAAAATGGCAAGGAAAGCGTATTTATTATGGAAAAGATAGATGTACTCAAAAGCCATTAAATTTATCACCTCAACATCAACCGCAGCATCAACCACAACAGACATATACAACAGCTTATCAGCATAGTCCAACTACTACTTATCAATTACGCTATCCTTCAATTACATATGATGTCTATACAGGGGCTCCAGTAGAGTTTTATCCTGCTCTACCCCCACCTTTCCCGCAACAACAGCATCATCAGCAACAACAACAACAACAACAACAACAACAACAACAACATCAACATCAAGGTGCAGTTTTTAATTCCTCTTCACTTACTGGTGTTGCGAATAGAACAATTTATCTTGGTAATATCCATCCCGATACAACCCCCGAAGATATCTGCAATGTTATTCGTGGCGGTATCTTGTCACAAATACGGTTTATGCCCGATAAGCATATTGCTTTCATCACATTTGTAGATCCAGCTGCGGCCGTTTCGTTTTTTAATCAAGCTTCATTTCAATATATTGTTCTTAAGAATAGACGTTTAAAATTGGGTTGGGGAAAACCTTCTTCGTTGCCGGCTATGGTGGTCAATGCGGTAGTAAATGGCGGTTCACGTAATGTTTACATTGGAAATATCGATGGTTCAATTACAGAGGAGAAGCTGAGACACGATTTTTCAGAATATGGAGATATTGAATTGGTAAATGCGTTAGAAGAAAAGAACTGTGCCTTTGTCAATTTCACAAGTATTGCTTCGGCAGTTCATGCAATCGATGGAATCCGAACCAAAGAAGAATATAAAAATCTTCGTATTAACTATGGAAAGGATCGATGTGGAAACTCACCCAGAACACAACAAAAAACGAAACAATCACCAATTAATCATGCTAGCTCTCCTATTGAAGAAATACTTATAGATCTAGAGTAACTGAAACACTTCATAATTTAATTTTTAATCTTATATACAGTCTTATTCGCTCTATTTTTTTCTATTTTTTTTTCGTTATCAAAAGTCTAAACTAATAGAATAAATAAAGATAATAAATAATAGTAATAATAGTAATAATAGTAATAATAGTAATAATATATTAATAATAAAAGCAATACATTTATTATAAATATCAAGTATTATACTTAGTTGAGTGCAATAGTTTACTCTTTTATTTTCTATGTTTTTTTTTAAGATAATAATAATAATAATAATGCATTCTATGACATTCTATAGTAAAAATCATATGTAAGAAAAAGAAAAGTGAAGAAAGGGGTATACCGCAATAATAACAAAATAATAATAAAGAAAAAAAAGTATTTGAATGGTGTAGCGATGTTTGATGAATGTTTTTTTTTTCTTTTCTAAAGGTCAAAAATTATGAAGCATTATCTGTAACTGGTACTCTTGGCTCGAGTTCCAAACTACGTTCATAAAGGAAATCAATATCTCTACTGTTGTCTAGTTGAAGTTTGATGTATTCTTGTAGTTCTGGTATTAATTGAAAGATATAAGGTGGGGATTGAAACTGCTTGATCTCACGAATCACTTCGGCTGATTTTTGTTGTTTTGCAAAATTAATCAAGCTAGAGTTCTTTTTAAGATAATCAGGATTTCCGTCTTCAATAAAGGTAAGATCTTGTAGATAAATACCCAAAAATGGAATACAAGGAGGATTGACAGAGTGAATCATTTCACGATACTCTTGGAAATTGCGATTGGATCCCATCAATTTGCGGATATGAGCAAGAGTTTGACTTGTTCGGCTGCTAACCAACTCCCAAGTCTTCTTCAATCTTCCTACAGCACTATTATCAAACGCTGAAATGATAGCCATAGAGGTATTATAGTTATTCATTTCTAGGCATCTCTAATAACATCAAATAAATAAATATTAGATTCGATAATGACTTTATATATATATACTACATGTATAGAATACTTACACTAGCAACTTGAGCCCAGTATTTAACAATAACAACACGCTTTTTAGCTTCCTTATGGTTAAGGATACTTTCACTGACCCATGCAGTAAGCTTGTTACAATAGTCAATAGATAGTTTTACATTGACAGCATTGTCAACATCATTGCCTTCTCTTGACCATGCTTTGCTTAAGCATTCAATGGGTCGGATACCACTATACAATTTAAAATCAGTAAGAGAGAGCTGTCTTGCCATCTCCAATGGATCGAGGTCAAGTAATTGAATGTTGTTCATATTTTTAGGTAGAATTGGAATTGGACCCAGTGTATTGTTTGGAATAAGCTTCTTAAGACCAATACCGTTATCGTCTACGTCACGTCTCATTTGAATGAGACGACTCAGTTGTTGGGCAGAGAACGAGGAAGAATCACAAATGACAGTGTTGATGAAAAATGACAGCTTATCCAAGATACGCTCATCTTCATCATTATAGTAATTCTCCAACCAGTTTTTCATTACGTTACAGACACTAATATTATTATCATTATTAATTATTAGTAATAGATTCTTTTAATATTGAATCAAGTAGCTTACCGAAGACGAATTAATTTTTGCTTCTTTTCTGTCCAAATCTCAAGTTCATCAGGAGTTAAGTCTTCTGGAGGAGATAGATTGTATCTGTTTTGGAGAAGATCAATAAATTCCTCAGTTGTACAAAATGATCGGTAAGTTAATAAAAAGTTTGCTGTGAAACTCATATCTAGGGGGAAAAAAAGAGAGGATTGGTACATTAATAAATTAAAATAAATTTCATTTCGTTTCATTTCATTTTTTTTTTCTAGACTTACCAATAAAATTATGAAGAGTCAAGCGCTCAACTAGTGCAGCCAGGGTACCACCTTTAATGGTCTTCTCTACTGTAAATTCAAGATCATCCTCTGGGTAATCGTAACCGAGGTACCAATATTCAGACGATGTATCGACACCACTTGGATTTGGAGGACCATAGCTATGTTGACGCTTAGAGTTATCATTACCTGGTCTGATCAGATTCTTGCTTACTGATGTGCTGATAGATGGTCGATGAGTTATGGATTGTAATAAGCGTTTTGTTAAAGCCCCTGATTCTGAATCAGATTCATTGATACTTCCTCTATGAGGACGTATTCCGAACTTGGGTGTTCCTTCATTACTAGTCGAGTTTGGTAAATCAAAGTAGGAATAGACTGGTGAATGTGAACCATTTTCGTCTTCGTTTCCTGCAGCCGATGTATTTGTTAAGGCTTCATTTTTTCTCAGCCACATTTTTCTTTCAGCAACCATTTGGTGGATATTTGAAATGATCGTGTCAATAGCATCTTCTACAGATTTCACAGACTCCTCAACAGAACTAATACTAGCGCGTAAATCGAGATTGATATCTGTAAGGGTCTGAACCGAACTAAATAGTAAACCGATCGAGTTAAAAAGTTTTTGTTTACTTATTTGAAATTCCGGTAAAGTAGGGATCTGAGTGCTATCCACTTTACTCAGATCAATATCTTTCAAAATAGAGAGGTATTGTCCTATCTGAGTAGATAGGTTTTGAAAAAGTATGACCACACATGAACGAGCACGTTGCCCCAAGAAGAATTTTTCTTCATCGGAAGTTGTGTTTTGTTCATTGTCTTCTTTCGACTCTATAGATAATTGTAGATTCTCCTGTTCAATACTATAGATATTTGCAGAAGCATCACAAAGTGCATTTGTAGTACCCATAATCTGCTTGGCATGTGTTTGAATGCTTACAAGAAGGTCTTGATTGAGGGCATACTTTGTTTTTGCAGCTGCTTCGGTACTGATCTGCACAGGGATCGGATTACTGCTTCTCTTTTCTTCGACAGTCGTAGACTCTGATGAGTAATTGGTATCTGCTGTACTTGGGGTAGCCTGGAGCCCGGCTAGTTCAGGCGCTTTAGTTTCAATTAAACATGGACTAATAGGTTCAATTGGAACGTTTTTCGCTTGGCAAGCTTGAATAAATTTTCTTACAGCGTTAGAAAGTTCATTGATATCATTATGTACTTTGGTAAACACTCTCTTTGTTGATTCTGTAGGTATTTCAGGCACTGCCTTGACGGACAGGATAAGCTTTGAGAGTGTAGTCATGACTTGGCGGTGAGGATCTCTGATTTGCGGAATTTGAAGATGTGGCGCTTCCTTATCCATGGATCGGGAAGAATAAATAATCAAGCGAACAACATCTACAACGTCCGCTACTTTACTCTGGAGTTGACTAGCCTCTCCACGTAGAATTAATTTGTTCAAGTCTTGTACTGCGTGTGACATTTGAATCGATACGCTCTTCCATGAAATGGACGTTTCTTCCTTGATCTCAGTAGATGTCATTGTTTTGGTTGCCTTTTTTGATTTCTCTATCTCTTGTACTTTTACTTTCTAAAATCCATGTTTTTTTTTGTAGTTTTAGTTATACGGCGTTATGTAATCAAGTAAATAAATGATCTTACCAATTTCCCTGTTTCTTTTTCAATATCAGAATAGTCCCAAGTAGTTTCATGAGTTACTAAATTTGCAAAATACACTTTTCCTTGGGGTGTTGTCCTTCTTGTCCAAAATGACATAACCTAAGATGAAAAAAAAAAGTATAAATATATGGGTATTAAATTGGTTGTTTAATACTAATTACATTGTTGCCTTCACTTCGTTCTTTTTCATCGAATGATGACTGTCTTGATAATTCTCTAGCTTTTGCAGTGCCGAAATCTTGATATTCTTCAAAACTTCCGTGCGTAGTACTGTCGTCATTGTCGGAATCAGAACGTCTGTAATGACGAATGAGATTGTCAGAATCGTAATCTCCTTCATACTCTTCCTCATCAGACTCTTCTTGTGCAGGGTGTGTCCAACGTAAGCCACCTGTGAATTGGTTATGATAGAACTCTGTCACTCCGTCGTCTGCTACACGAAGAGTCCAACCATCAGCGAGAGGTTGTGTTGAGCAGTCTTGTCCTCGTTGAAAACTTGATATCCTCTTATAAATATTGTTACTATCTTCGTCGGAAAGGATTGATGATCGATTACGATCTAACTTGATACTTTTTTGTTGAAGGATTTTGTCTTTTTTATTCAGAAACGCTGGGTTAATATCGATCACTTGTACATAATTACTAGGAAACCATCCACGTCGGCCTTTACACCTACAATTATAATAAAATACTCAATGTCAGATGATGATGATAAACTAAAATCTAATTCTAATTCAGAGACATTACCAACCATCCCACCAGCCTGTTGCTAGTTGTGAAAGTACATCGATTTCTTCCCCTTTCTCAAAAGACAATGACGATTTTTCGGGTGATGAAAAAGGATAAAGTGATTTCACTCTGCAGATGACCTTTGGGGTTTCATCTAATTTGGCCATGATAAAAAAAAATCAAAAAAAATTTTTTTTCTTTATTGGAAGTGCTGGTGTAATTGGCAATTAAGGAAGAGTGATGAAGGAAAGAAAAAGAGGGAAAAGGAAAAAAGGAAAGGCATTCAAACTCAAGTGTTCAGACTTTTTTTTTTCGAGAAATAGAGTTTAACAAAGCTATTTGATTTGTCCAAACTCTACTCCACATCAAATGTGATCGTTTTTATAGTAATGTACGTTTATGTCAATTCACTTCACTTCAATTCTTTTTTTATTGTAATTTATATATATATAATTTCCCCCCTTGTTTTTCTTTTTTCTTTTTCTTTTTGACTTGTGGCATTCAGGTATTCATTCTCTAAATAAACCAGTCAGTTCCATCCTTGCATAGTGTTACATTGGCTGCAGAGAACGTGGCAAACGTACTAAATTTCGGCTCCGTCTTTTTTTTGGTATTCATCCTTTTGGTATTTTTTTTTACAAATGTGTGCAAATAGGAAAAAAAACACACACATCATCACCTTAGTTATCTATCGACTGATAATCAATTAAAATAATACCAGACATTACATTTGATGTTAAAATGACTAATTCAAATATTTAAGGTATAGGAAGAATCGATTCTTAAAACAATAAATGCTTACTGACAACCTGTTTGTTGTACAAAGATAAATAACAATGGTTGGCTGAATATAACTTCCCACTTTTTTTTTATTCAAAAAAAAACTAACCATAGCTGTAAGAACTCCATCTTTACACTAGTCTTGTAGTACAAACTTCATCGAAATTATGCTCACAAGACGCTCAGGGAAAGCTAAATTGATCAGATTAGAGCTTACCAATGACTTGGTAAAATAAATAAATAAATAAAAAAATAAAAATAAAATGTAATTTTATAATTTCAATTAATATACGTCCTTTGAATCTCTGTTATCCTAACAGGTGTTCGATAATTATATTAAATTATAGGTATATTAAAGCCAGTATATGTCATTTATCATAGATAGCATTACATAGGTACTTTCAATTAATTAGAGTTCAAGATATGAAAAATGGTAAATCTTCTATTTAGTCAATATTTATCTTTACCATTTATTTGGTTCTGAATGAAGTGGCGTAAGTCACTGCATCTTTTGTTATTATTATTATTGTTTGTTCATTTAGTAAAATCAAAACAGTGAAAAATCAAGTTTTAGATAACATGATATCATACGAGAATATATAAAAATTGAATAATAAAGTTCTAACAATCGTACTTTTTTTATTCGATTTATCTTCTGTTGTAACAAGAAACTTAAACATTAAGTTTCGTTTCTTGAAGAAAAAAAAAAAAGTTACACAAACGATCTTGCGTTTAATATACTTACATATCATGTTCTGTTCCATGGTGAAATATGGATAATATAGTAAATAAGCTGATCAATTAAAATCACGTACATTTCAATCTTGAAATATTTTCTATTTGTTTGTGTTATTTGTGCAGTTTCAGAAAATTTGGTGAAAGTTTATCCGGAAATGATGTAAGAAAAATCAAAGCAGAACAAATAATAATAATAATAATAAAAAAGGTACAGGATAAACATTTAGACAGACGAGCGTTTTTCTTTATAGCCGAAGTCGTGAATATATTTTATTTAGAGTATCAGTGTAGTTATAATTATACACACTACAAATACACTTATTGTTCTCTCTCTTTTTTTCTCTCTCTTAAAATGCATTATTTTAGGACGTGTAGTGAAAAACACATTGAATTGGAATTAATAAATATTTAGAAATATATGAGAATGAAATATGCAAATCATCCAACTGTGAGTATACTAGGCATCATTTGCGTTTGTTGTACAAGGTCGAACTTTCCTAAAAATAATAATAATGTATAATTCATAAGTAGAGCCATAAACTTGCCATTAAAAATTATCTATTACCTGGTACAGCAACAAAATAATCAGATATTTCTAGGAGAAATCGTTCTCTATATTGTTCTGGAGGTATGATAGTGACCTCTCGTCTAGAAAGTGTAGATTTACCTCTAGATTCTAACTTTTTATACCATGTGTAGGTGCCAATAAAATCTAGTTGATTTTAAATATAAAAAAGAAAAACAAGGTTTGATTTTTTTAGCGTGCATGGACCACATGTTTCTAAAAAAGAATAGCTACCAACAATTCCAACTGTCATTTCATGCTTTTCGTTATCAACTCCAACTAATAACGAATAATCCATTATATTGCATTTTGTTAAAAACTGAGTATCATTCAAAATAGCAGCTTGTAGCATGGCTTTTGATTGTTCATTAACTGGTAAATCCATCCGGTACTCTTTAAATTTACACAAAAATATAGTATATATATATATATATATAATAATTAATGTCAGGTTTAAATTTGTAATCCCTCCTTTTCCCTCTTCCTTTCAATGACAGGTAAGTCCGTCTTGTGTTACCATTTAACCAATCGCCGTCCCATAGTGTAGAATCTTTTTGCTGTTTACGGTATTCCTCCACATGTCGTTCCTGTATTCCTTTGAAGTCGAATCTCTGTATAAATGTGCAATGTAATTCCATTTTCGTAAGAATACGATTAATCGTATGATTTTTTTAATTTATTTTGTAGGCTAATTTGACAGTTTGACACACCTTGATTACATTTCGGTTATAAAACAAGTGCTCCATCACGAGCACATCGATGTTAAGAACGGAACTTTTATCTACTGAGCTTTTCATTCTTATTGTGAAAAACCCAAAAATCTTGGCTAACAACGAGGGACCCTTTTTTTTAAAAAATAAATAAATAAACAAATAAATTAGTTTGAATAAAAAATATGAACGATTTACGTACTTCAGCTGTTTTGTTCATATAGTCAAAATATTTTGGCGCAAACTTTAAGAATGCATCTTTTTCAGCAATATTCCATGCATTCATCATTTCCTTAACAATAAATCTATCATCTTCAGTAGTTTTAAATTTTTCCGTGAGTTTAGTAAATAACAATAGTACGAAAGGTCTCTCACCTTTTGTTTTATAAAATTGGCTTTTGCTCTTTCCACCGCTGGCTGTCCAATGTTGACATCGACTCAGTGATTCAATGATGATCTGATTTATGTCACATTTTTTTCGAAGATTTTCAAAGTCCTTGGCGTAATATACTATGCATGTAAATTCTACTCCATTATGAACATATTCTATTATTTAAATTATATAAAAATGGAATGTAAGTCTTCTATCAGAATTACAATTCAAGTGATACCAACTATGTTTAATGTGTGGGCTGACATCTTTGTCTTCTTTTGGAGTTTGCGGTTCGTAAAAATAGGATTCCATTTTAAACTCTCTGGTTGTGAATTGTTGGTCTTTTTTATTCAAATGATTCTGTTCTGCTTCAAGCGCACTGAGGGGCTTTAATGTACGCTCAGTGAGTTCTCTCTTGATATCACCTATCTCTAGTTTAGGCTCCTCTTGTCTCTTGATCCAAGGCGACTGAAAGAACCATTTTGCCTTTGAATCATCTATTCTTCTTGATCGCTGCATTTGAACCTCGCTTACACTGGATTTACATACTTCAATAATCATAGTACGGAACGATGCTGTTTCTGTACCTGCACCTGTAGTCTGTGACACGTATTTACGCTCGATAGACGAATAATAGCCATCTAATACAAGCGGCTTTTTAGCTGTTGAGTTGGCAGAGGTGCTACTTATTTGGGATTCTGTATTAACTGTAGAGGAAAGTGTTGCTACCGACTCATTTTTACTCGATGTGATGTGATTGACCATATCAAGTTCTTTCTCATTGAGTGGAGCCACGCTTTGATCATATACCTCTTGAAGATATTCATTTGAACTAGTTATATGTTGAAAAAAAAAGTGAGTAATAGACTGAATGATATAAATTTTACTTTTTTTTTATTTTTACCTAAGAGTGTAGGCGATAAGAGATGTGGGTTCGTCTTCTCTCACAAGGATAGATGATCCAGGGAAACAGTGTATCTTTTTAGAGCTAAATAGAATATAAAATATGTTTACTGTAATTATCAAGATCTAAATAGTCTATCATTTG
Organism: Backusella tuberculispora; assembly: GCA_024140245.1. Lineage (NCBI taxonomy): Eukaryota > Fungi > Mucoromycota > Mucoromycetes > Mucorales > Backusellaceae > Backusella > Backusella tuberculispora. The sequence continues at coordinate 34,417 of VCJD01001713.1, read as the reverse complement.
TCTTTTATTTTTGTGCCAAATAACAACATACCTAATATAATCGGGACTTACCCAACCACATTCGTCAGTAACTTCACCACATTTTAAATCCTGCCACTCGGATAAATATTCAAGTAAAGATGATGATTGTAACGCAAAAAATCGTCTAAAATCATTCAGTTCATTTAAGTGTGTATCTGAGAGTACTTCTATAAGTGCTTTATGGTCCGCGTTCAATCTTTTCTGCATCTCCTTCAATTCGCTTTGTAAAGATATCAGCTCTATCTGGTATTGCTTTGTCAAATCACCTGAAAGACCTTTTATCGTCCGTCTACCTTCAGCAACAATATAATGATCCAATAAATTAATATGAGTGGTAACTGAATCGAAAAAAATATCTACGTCTTGAACTGCCATTTTGTGCCATTGCTGAATAGTTGATAGACACATTCTAGGATCTTTGAGAATAGAAACCTCTTTTATTTCACCTCCAACCTGAAATTGAGGAGCTCTTATTTCATAGCATTTCATCTCTTCGTACATTATTTTGACTGTGATGCCGGATTTCCTGTGTAAAAAGCAACGTAAAAGATTGGATTTATGACTTTGAACATGAGAGCAGGGTAAATCTTCAGGTGATGAAAATCGATGACTATAAAGAAAAAGTTCAAGATATTTGCCAAAGGAAAAGGATTCGGTGTAAGGGTGCATTATTTTTGGTGGCGTTGAAGATTCGCATTTATTGCAGGTGAGCCATAATTCAATAGTGTCGTCTTTCTGTATATTTTCTATATTTTCTGTATTATGTGTAGAGTCAAAATAAACATTTATTTTTCCAGTTCCGTGTGTGATGCAGAAAACATGATTAACTAATTGCTGGTTGCAGCCGTTGAATACTCTAGACTGCCTTTTAGAGTCCCATTTGTGGTTAGGTCCTGATGCTAAATTTGTAACATCTGATATAGAGGTTTCTCTATGAGACAAATTTGGGCGCCCTGTAAATGAAGCAGGCGTTTCTACTAGTAGACCTGGTATAAACTGAGCATGATCTCCAATATGTATCTGACAAGGTGACCGAGTTTGTTCACACCAGTGCCTGATCGTCTGTCCAAGTGTCTGATCCAAATTAGGAAATATGATTCCATTGAAGTCTTGAGTAGGTGCCTTGAATTTAAAAAAGTCAATTCGAGTTAAAATAGGACCGAGACATGGCTTTTCAGGACAGCCTATTGGATGGCAAGTAAACCCAATTGTTATGTTTTGATTCTTTTTAAATCCTTCTAGTGTAAATGTATCAAGTAAGAGATGATCTAAACCAAATCGACTGTCAGACAATAGTTGTGGTATACGAAGAGGGGAATAAGCAGTAATAGATTGAGGTAATGTGATATTGTTTAAGTTAAAATTAGAAATCGGCGTAAAAAACGAAAGTTGATTTTCATCTTCATGTTGCTGACTACGTCTTTTTCTAGAAGAGGCAATGGATGATATAATCGATGATTGCCTAATATTCATTATGATTGGTGTAAATATAGACATTGGTTGTACTAATTCTTCAAAAATAACACTCTTCTGTTCAATAAGTTGATCTTGCTCTGCCTCAAGTCTATGTAATAAAACAGGGTATGTAAAATGACAGTCTGGGGAAGATGAAATTAACGAAAATTCAATAAGCGCTTTTAACTTTGTAAAACGGTATGGGTCGCCTTCTTGAATAACATAGTTTTGTGGGTTGTATAGCAAAAATTCTTTTGTTGGATCGGATATACTGCGGTTTCTATTTATCTGTTGCTCTTTTGTCAAGTTACTATATGAAAGAACTCTTTTTGTAATCGGATTTATACTTGCTCCATTATGATTTACGTTGGTAGCCTCCTTTTTTTTACTAGAAGAGCCTTTTAGCCAGGTCAACAGGCCTGCTTTAAGAGACATTTTAGGCTTTTTTTCTGATGGTGATACTAAAGGTGGCAATGGTAATGTGGGATTTATCATTTTCATTTTTTTTGGATTGATGATCAGCTTCACGTGATGATCTTGCATTACAAAAGTTTCCAAATAAAGACTGTATATTACATACACAAGCGAATAGACAATAGCTGTAAACTTGATCGAAATGGATTCATTAACTCCATAAATACGAATAGTTCCGCCAACAGGAAATTCTAACGTTGGTAATTGCTCATCTTAAATAGTAATACTAGGAGTTAGATTTATAGTATAAATGAAACAAAAGCTAATACCTTTAGCCTCCGCATGAACTGTGTTTACAAGAAATTTGGAATCTCCAGGTTGATTACTCGCAATCGTCTCCACGTAAATTGAGCTCTTTGGAATCAGAGTATTCCCGCTAAAAGCTTTTTCGCAAAAGGTGATCATCATGTCGTAAAGTACATTGGACCATGGCTTCAATGGGATTTGCTCATTAAGAAGCCATCGATTAAGTAAATTTAGAAGATGCTGGCGTGAAATGTCGTCCAAAGCATCTTGCCGTACTGTAGGTAAAGGTTTAAAAATTCTTTTATCGTTCATAATGATTAATTAAAGAGACAGAAAAAGAAAATACTAACTTTATAGGAAGCCGATTTGAATAAAGTTAAAAAAGAACTTAAATAACACCTGGTGATATTCTCGTAGCATCTGTGAAAGGTATCACCAAAGGTACTACTACTATTTTTATCAGCAGCCTCTAAAAAGTGCTGCAATATTAAAATAAGCCTTATTATTGATTAGACCAAAACATAGGATCTACAGTAACGCCATATAAAATATATGCCTATTCAAAATTAGGCAAGGTTAATAAAACGACTATATTTGTGAAGAATAATCAGTTGATATACTTGAATTTATATTCTTAATCTAGTTCATTCATTCCCTTTTGTAGAAAATCTTTTAAAAATAATAAAGCAACTGCGATTATTAATCCCATTTATATATTCCTGTTTTATAAAATTCTTGGTCATTTTTTTGGATGTTTTATTTCTTGATTATTGTTTATATTAAAAATAGGCTGGTGTTACTTGGCAGCTGATATCACTTTTATATTATCTATCAATATATCTAGTTCTGCAGTTCCACCAAATTGAGGAGTAACAACTTCAATTAGATGTATCTTTTCCTTTTCTCGTTGAACTTCAATTATAGCGTTATCAAGTTCAGAACAAGTAGTGAATTTTGTCTCCAGACCTATTTCAGGATGATTTTTGTTTTTCGCATTACGTTCTAAGTGACCTCCAAAATAATCAAGGCTTTTACTGTAGTGCCACATTTGACAGCTATTGTATTCACGATGGGGTCCACAGATTTTTTTTTTCAATGAGATAACCGTCATTATTAATAATAAAAATAACAGGCGTTATTCCATGATGGAGAAAAACAGACAGTTCTTAGACGCCCACTTGAAATGCACCATCGCCAATAAAAAGATAGACTCGACTTTTGCGATTAGCTAAAGTAGCACCTAAAGTAGCACCTACAGTATAACCTATAGAGCACCAGTGATATTGGAATATAAACTTCGCACCTTCTGGAGAAGATAAGGCTGGTATTTGCGACATGCTTGTACCTGTATCAAATAACACAATAGAACCTGGATCGACAATAGTTTTGAACTTACTCCAAAGATAATTTTGTGTTATCTCTGTTTTTGGCTCTATAACATGATCAGCACAGACGCGAGGGATATCGAAAATAAAACCATAGCTAGAAAACTTCGCTGTAAGAAGAGGTAGTAACTGGCTTATTCCCAAATTATCATATGTCATGTTCAATGCAACTGTATTATTAGGATTAATGATTAAATAGTTCTTATTAGATAATCCTGAGGTGAAATATCCAGAATTCGACTAGTACTTTAATTGTACAATATCTATTACCAAATCAGCCTTCTCTATTTCCCTAAGAACATCACTAGGACTAACTAATCCATTATAACAGCCTTTGTAATTACTATAACTCTCTGGTATTACACCTTTAGCCACTGGTGTTATAAAAGTAGGAAATCTAGATTTCTTCACGAAATATCGCACTTTTTCTGTGACTTGAAAGCGATCGACAAGAAAATCAACAATAATTATTGGATGGAATACTTTGGAAATCTCTTCCCTAATGACTTGAAGAGCAGTATATTTCACTTTGTCCGAGCACCTTGGTAGTTCTAAATTTAAAGGTTTCGGATCTGTGGTAACAATAAAATTGAATAAGTCAATTGGAATATTGATATATCCGGGAAGTTTTTGCATAAATGATTGCTCGATAACACGATCGATTTCAGTTAAAGCATTGTTTTTATCCAATCTAGTATATGCGCACGATAAATTTCCAGCCATTTTTCCATAAAAGCAGAAAAATCACCATTTCCAAGTGAGTGATGTAGAAGTGCCTCTTCCTCTTGAAAACGAAGTTTGCTACTTCCTACAATGTGAATTACCAGTATTTTTTCTGAGTAGGATCCTGCAATTCCATTTATGGCAGATAGTTCACCCACACCAGAAGTATTCACAAGTGCACCAATACCTTTAACTCAAGCGTATACATCAGCAGCATACGATGCATTGAGTTCGTTAGCATAATTACCCCAAGTAATTTCGTCGTCATCCTCTATTATTTCCATTAAAGGCTATTGATTCATTTTGCAGTTTTTTGTTTAGTTATTATTAGTAAATTTTTCAATAATGTGTGTCTGTCGTAGTATAATATCCAGTTACCAAGTTAAAATCTCCAGGAACGCCAAATACTGTGTCAATTCTTAATTATTTTAGGCGTTTTAAAAGATATTGTCCAATAGTTGTGGTAGTCATTTTTTATTATAAGTCCAAAATTCCAGTAATGTGAAATTTCTTTAAAAAAAAGGGCGTCTTTTATTTTTTCTTTTACTTTTATTTTTAAAATAAAAGCAACGTATCATATCAAATTAGTGCATAACGATATTGGCAGTAAGATCGGCTACTCTAAAATCACTCATAAACTCAATCATGGGGTACTATTTTTTTTTTTTTGAAAGATATACATTAAAAAGATCTGGCGTGAATCGTTTACCTAAAGTTCTGGCGCCGAGAACGGACCAGTGTCATCAAATGGAATATATTAAGTGCATTATCTTTTCTTACATGTAGCATTATAGTGCAAAAATATCTTGATTGTCATATTCTCTTTCTTTCTTTCTTTCTTTTTTAGAAGGATATGTTTATATAATAATGTATTTACAGAGTTTCACTTTTATTTTTCTTTTCAAGCAAAAGCACAACGGATCTTATATGTATTAAATTTAAGGTATTATTATTTGGCTTTATGAAAAATATCGTTAAAATCCAGGCGCTCTTTGGATTATATTATTAGTTAATTGGAAAAGAAAAGCTACTGGATTTTGCTTTAAATTAGTATTTGAAAATTTGCATAATCCAGTAATTGTGCTGTGAATATTTATGTGCTTTCACTGAAGTCATATTTTTGAATTTTAATCATGGTTAATGGCATTTTCTAAAATGTTTGTATATAAAATAAAAGATCCAGAAAGATTATTTTTTTAATATAATATAAACTATTTTACTACTTTATTATAAAAAATGAAAGGGAGATAAATCAATATTAAAAACACGAATTAAGATATTATAGAAAATTGCCGCTTTTTACGTCTCTTTTCCTGGAATGAAAGATATAATGGGATAAAGTTACTCACCCGCCAAAGTTGTTTTTATCATATGATAGAAAAAGCACAAGAAATATAATTATATCTATAACTATTTTCCGTAGTAATTATACATCTTGTGTAGTTAGAAAGTGTCAAAGGATTTTGGTGCCATTTTTGCCGGACTCAGTCCAAACTAAGTTTACTTTTCAACGACCATTTTTGATCTGCAATAATTACTTTTTGAATGTTAATTACGATTCCATTTATTTAATCCTGATGAATTAGGTGGTAAACAGGTATTGTTGATTTGTCTGAAACAAAAAAGACAGTATGTTTAATGCTAATCATACCAAAATGATAGAGTAAAAGTAAAATAATTACACACAAATAAAATCGAGAAAAGAAATCAATAGAAGGTCAATTTTGAAAATACATCCACATAAGCACCTAACTGTATTTACAAGCCCCAATCATCGCTTTTGAACGACGTTTTCATTTTCAATGTGGAGATGTATAGAGATTTTTTGTATACTGATTGTATCCTATTTATAGCTCTATATTTCCCTATAAATTATTTTTTATATTGACACTGATGTTGATGCCAATATTGATATTTAATTGACTTCATCTAATTATA
>VCJD01001708.1:14503-25876 GCA_024140245.1 Backusella tuberculispora | reverse complement strand
ACTTTGGCGTGGACCATTCTCCACAAGGTCTCTTAATACTTGATCATCAAATTCAGATGATCCCTCACGACCCTCCCTATCCTCAAGCGAAGTATTTCCAGAACAAAACTTTGCAAACCATTTGTTACATTAACTTTCAGAGACTGTGCCCTCTCCCTATTCTTGTGTTATTTTTCTGAAGGCTTCGGCAGAGTTGCCGTGAAGATGATACTCATGTAATAAGATATAGCGGAATGCTAATTTGTTATCCTTAATATGATCAGTCATTATACAATGCAAAATAATAATAAAGTAGAAGAAGAACAAAATATAAATAAAGCAGAACCCAAGCTTTAAAATGATATATCATACGTCATCATTAAATAGAGGTATAAAAATCCGTAAATATTTGTGACACACCCTAATATACGTTATTTATGAGGTCGCCTTATACTTGGTCGTCTTGAGTCTCAGTGACTCTAGCAAAAAGACCCTGCGCTAGAAAGAGACCAGTTTCAATTTCTTCAGTAACGATATTTTTTTTCTCCATAATCGATTTCTATCAAAGCACTACCCGTAGCCTATGTAGCTTCCAAGTTTTCGACTGAAATTACTTTCCCTTCTACAGTGGTACCTCGATAATTGCACACCTTGATAATCGAACCACTTTTTTCACCCCTCTGGGGTGTGCAATTATTGAGGTACCGCTGTAATATGTTTCCTCTAACATTTGTAGCTTCAGAACTAGAAACAGAGGTATTTCTAAACCAACTGGGTTGAGGTAATTTCCAATATTGGTTGTGGTGATTTCTTCTACATTTCTTATTTCTGCATGTGTGCTTTCTTCTTCTCATTATTTTTCTCGGTTAATTTTGGGTTTGTCCATATTCCACTCTTGTCTGTATTGTATTGTATTTCTCCCCTCCATTTATCAGAATATTAACTGATTCATCTCCTGCTTGCTGAGTGCCACAGTAAGCTTTCCAACCTGTTATAGCGGAGTTGGGCCCATAAAATACAAATAACTGGATCATGTGTTGTCCGACACAAGTTACATGCTGCTGTCTCAAGTGGTTTTTCTTTTGTCTAATGAGACTTTCAGCATTAGAGTAAGTTGATACTCTGTCACCGTCCATAATTATATAGCTTGAAAAGTATGAAATATAACTATGAATTAAAAAAACACTAGCATCAGAGATATTGAGAAAGAAAAACATTATATTTTTAAAAACTATTATTACTGTTATTGTCTTCACTGAAAGCTTTAATGAGTAGATTAATAAACAGGCACTATTAAAGAAAGTAAATTTGTTGAATAAGATTGGCTTATATGATTCGAGTAAACATTAAATCAAATTGGTTTTATAAGTTTATATATAGTATTTATATACAATCAGAAAAAGAAGTTCTGTTATACTGTTAATTTAAACTGATTGGATCAAGCTATTTGAAAGTGAGTCAATAACTTGAAAGTGGGTCAGTAATGTGAAAGCGAGTCAACACTTTGAAAATAGATCAGTATTTTGAAAAAAAAAAAGTAAAAATGAATCGCTTTTTACTTACCAAATTAAAAATTCGACACAAGAAAAAAGTGAAGACAGAGGCAGAAGAAGAATGAGAAAGTGAGTTAGTTAATTGTTATAAGTACTATCGTTGTTTGGAATACTTACAGATAAAGCTTAAACGTCGCGAGTTTTTATTACCCGGATTGCGAAAAAGTGAAAGGCCCACTTTCGAATTCCAGCATGGCCAAAGCATGAATATTCCTTACTGCATTAATGTCGCGTTGCCATAACTATCCACAGCTGTTATATGCTTGAACAGTATACAGATTTGACGATTCATTTTCATCTAGTTTCAGCTTATTCAACGTTTTGTGACCACAACGACTGCATACTCGGCTAGTGTAATTTTCGTTGACGGAAATAGTTACAAGACGACCTTGGTTTTCAGCCTTCTTTAAAAGTTTACGAAATCTTCCGGCCAGACCATGAGGCTTCCCTATGAACGTTCTTCGCCCAAACTTACCATTTACTACGCATACAATATGTAACTTGGCTTCTGATGATGGTACAAAAGCGAGCTTTTTCCATTTATCACTAATTAAATAATATATAAAAGTAAGTATTAATCCGTTATTTTTTTTAGTGAAATATAAAAATGGCTTACATTTTCTCGACAAAAGGCGATTCATCGTTTGATGACACTCTTGGTTTTCTTTTTATTCTCATTGTTCCATCTGGGCGTGAACGAGAGTTTATAACATCTGCACTAGGTAGATGGCTAAGACCAGGGTTGTATTTCTTCCCACCATTAAGAAAAATACTAACCATTTCATTATCAACCTTTTGGCGACCCCTATAATTTAAAAAGCGCAATTCACGAAAACCAATTCTATAGAAAGTAAAAATAATTTGTAACCTATCTAATAATATTTTTATATAGTGTCCGATTACTTGCACGGTACTTGTTTTAGGAGATGGTATTTCTGACTCTAATCTGTCAATATTAGTCTGATTTTTCCAGCCAGGAATACGCTTATTTGTTTTTTTGAATCCTGCTTTGACAAAGTATTCCATAGAAGAAAATCATTGAACCTGATAACGACCATTTACAAAGGAAGCCGGGTCATGATATACAGTCATGTCACTATCATCAACAGCTACAAAAATATCAGAAACCCTAGGAACAACCCTCCAGATTTTGAAACGCTCTAGTTCTTCTGTAGAAAAATCTTTTGTATCAATTTCTGGTAGTACATTTTGCGGAGCAGCTTTCAAAAACAAAAAAGTGTAGCAAAGCCATCTGTCAAAAAACTGTTATTAAAAACACCACGGCTATGGCAATAAATAATGAAAATAAAAACAGAATTAGTTAATACCTTATGTTATCTTTTTAAATTTATGTTTATATGTACATACCGTTTTAATCTGCCAAAGTCAATGATATTAAAATTGAGATGTTGACCATCAGGTAAGGTAGTTTCTGAGCTTGAGGGACAGTACTGACCAAGACCGCAAAATAAAAGTATAGTTTTTAGAGAGGTTTGATCGATATTGATATATTTACGAGTCAAGGTAGGTACTGGAGCAATTGTAAATAGCCTATTTGGTTGTCTTATAAGGTATATGAGAGACATGAATGTACCTCGCTGAACCTCACTTTGTATTTTTTCAATTATACTTTGTATTATCTGAATTTTGTCTTGACTGAAGTTAGCCAATAACTTCTGTCAATCAAACATAGCCTAATTGTTAATGACTTTTGTAATAACATTAACCAAACATGATCGACGCTGACGAGATAGTGTTGACCATTCTGGTACCTCTGATAGATTGTGATACACCCAACTTTTATTGGCTTCAGATTGCGGGGCTGGTGGAAGTTCTTGGTCTTCATGATTCTAAAATTCTATGATATTTAAGATTCTGAAAATTATAGGAAGAAACAGATGGGGATACCTGGATAACGTCACCGTTGTTACAGAAAAGTGTTCTCTTCTGTCTGTATTCACAACTACCATGCTTGATAGGCCAAGACTTCCTATAGTATCAATATTTGATGCAGGTGAGGGAGCATCCATAGCCATATATATATTCATAGATTCCAGAAGTGGACTGATGGCTGCATTTTTCCTATGTAGGCGTGTTGATTGAAGACGAGCCCTTTCGATTTGAATGGCTTCATAAATGCCAGTCCATTCTTCATAGGTTTCATTAACCAGAGTCTCTAAAGCTATATCCAAAGTATCGAAAATAGATGGATCATGATTTTCTTGAGGCCACTGAGGAGGGAACATTGGATCGTTCACTGTAGCTTGGTATATAAAATGGCTATATGACATTGCTTGTTTTGATGTGAGCCCCTTAAAAAAAACAGAAAAAGTCAGGAAAAAAACAATGTAATTAAATAATTAAAAATCAATATACTTACAGGTACCAGTATTAAAACCCTAGTCTTTAGATATGTAATATAAAATTCATCGAAGTTTTCAACAACTTGATTTATGAAGCTTGTAGCACATGTCAAAGCTGTTGAAACCAATATTCCTTTGAACCCGAGAGATTTAGTTGGATATGTAGACTAGAGCTTTTGGCACCTTACCAATGGGTATTCTTGTATAAAGTTTGTGAATGCTTCATTAACATCGTCATGATTTGCTTCGCTAAAAATACTCTTGTTTGTAAAAGTTTCACCAATTAATAATTGAAAGATACCATAAAAGAAATGTTGAGAAGACAAAGACGGGAGAATCGGCATCCTATTAGTAAAGCGATAGGTGAGGAAATACGTCAAGAACAGATGCGATTTGATAACAAGCTCTCTATTGAAGTCTACAACCATAGTTACACCAGTAACAAACTAATGCTTATCATTCTCGATCATGTTTTGTAGTATTCCAAATAAACTATGTTTGATCGTTTTAATACGTAGTGATAGACCATTCAATCTTTCCTTGACTTCCTGCCATTTAATAGCTGGGTATAGAATAGAATAAAAGAGATATATTTAGTAATTATCTTTGAAATAAAATAATAAGATACCTACATGGATCATCACCATCTTCAGATTCTTATTATTCTTCCTGTTGCATTCGCAGTTGCTGTTGTTTTACTTTTTTTTTTCACTTTTTAATGAAATTTTTAATAATAGATACCATAATGTTATAACACGAAAAGAAAAAAAAAGCTAGAAATTTTTATATAAAGCTCCCATTCACAAAGAAAATAAATAAATAATATGTTTATAACAATCAAAATGATGCATGCAATAAATATATGATATACTCATGAAGCACTTAATTGATTGTTTAAATACTTGCATAAAAAAATAAAGGACGGTATTGTGGTATTTACCATATCATTGATATGGCAAGTACCAGTATTCCTCTCGGATGATATTGCACCAGTTTATGTTTTACAATCTAGCCTTCTATATTATGGCTTATAAGCTTCTCTCTTCACTTTTAATAAAAGGATCTCATTTCTTGTTTCATTGTTTCATTGCTTCATTATCCCCCTTATTGCTCATAACACTCCTCCTCTCAAGTTGACCCCTAATACTCTTTAAATTATATTTTTTTATTATATTTTTTACTAAATTTAAATATCGAAAAAGAAAATCAAACTAAAGAGAAGTGAAAAGGAAACTGATAAAATAGCGAAATAAAATTGTCTTTCATTTCTTCTTCAAACAAGTGAATCTTCTCTGCTTCCTCATCTAAATTATTTTTCAATTGATCGAGATCCGCAATCATCGTCTTTATTTCATCATCTTCATGAATATTTCTTACTCGTGAATTTCTCTATTTTTTCTCTGGGTTGACTCGATTTCAAAAGCATTGATTCACCTCAAGTGAGGGTACATCATCAAAAAGTCTATCTATAAACGACCAGATATGGATGTTGTACCACAATTATTTCTTAGAAGCGTTTAATGATCCACTTTCATATTCCCTCAGTAATGCATGTAATGTAAACTTTAACCAATCAAAATCATGATGTTTGCTTATATAGGATTCAATTTCCTAATGTTGTCTTTTAGCAAGACTTTGGCGGATTTTTCCGATAGTAGTACAGTTGAACGAATTTATATAATCGCGTAATTCATTTGGCATCGGTATAATGGTGCTTGTCACGTTTTCTTTCTAAATCTCCTCTAATTCCTTTTCAGTAAAGATACTATGCTTCAAATATGTCTGATTGTCAACGTCTATGATGAAAGCCCTAATTCATAAATGGCAAGAAAATTAATAAAGAGAGAAAAAAAAAGGATGAAACAATACCCTCAGTCTCAATATAATGTCGTCTTAAGCTTCTCATTTCTGTAAATTGAAGAAAACATACCTGACATTCATACTGTAAACAAAAATATTCAATAGTTTCTTTCATTTTTGTTGAAAGAATCTCTAAAAAAAATTGTTCCATCTCACAAAAGATTTTCGTGAAATGTTGACATCGTCCATAAAATCACCGGTGTTAGAATATCAGTAACCATTATAACCATTATGATTAACAGTTGATCACACTGATATTCACTGTATACACTTAGAACTTAGAATTAGTATAAATACCATTCATGTAATTATCAATAAAACATTATCTTTATTCTCATCTTAAAAAGTCTAATTACAGTTTATTGTAATAAATATATTTTCTCTATATTTATTATATCTCATTCTTGTTTTAAGATTTAATGGTCCGAAGGTAGTTGGAATACTTTAAAATGCTCTTAATTGGTCAGATAGAAATTTTAAGTAATTTCAAAAAAGTGTGAGCGCACTGTATGATAAACTGGAACTTTAATAAACACACAGTGCGAAATTGTAATGTATTCTGTCATTGAGTAGCTATGTATGTCTCATTGATATTGGCTCATGTTAAATTTTCAACACAACGTACCACGAGTTAGTGATCCAAATGCTTATAAAGCTGAAACTTTGTATTGAGTGCTGTTAAATGTAATTTTATATAGTATGTAGTCTTGGGCTAGGATCGTTATTTGGTTTATGATAGGATCGACGAAAAAACCCTTAACTCCTACTAGTGTTTACATATAGCTTGAAACGAAATATAACAATAACTACACAAGCAAAAGGTGTACTTGTAGCCATTACTATAATAATAACAATATGTAACCTCAGTGAAACATCGTTTTTCTATTAAAAAAACCCCCCAAAATATGGACTGGTGACCCGTATATATCAAGTGTTTTGCTTTAGTATTAAGTTTTGTACAAGTCATTTGTGACCAAGATTTCGTGGTCAAGTTAGATTGAGTTTAAATAACAGAAAAGGTTAAATTACTATTTCTCGATAAGCCAATCGGATTGTTTTTTCAAAATTAAAATTACATAAATTGTTTTATTAGAAATAAACTGTTTTAAAAATACAAAGAGAAGAACAATGGTATAGGTTCAAAAGTAGAAAAATTAGGTGGGTAAAGGAGGTTAATTAGTTCTTCTCAATATCTTCGGTTTTTTTATCACCAGCAGCAGCGGCTTCAACCTTGGCTCTGATTCTTTCAACTTCGTCACGGTGAGCTTGGATATATTCGTCGTAGTTCAAATTGGTTACAATAAGAGGACCATGGAAGACAACTTCCATCTCTTCGAGAGAAAGACCCTATTACAATCATGTTAATAAAATTATAAAAAAATTAATAGCTCAAATTTACCTTGGGTTCAGGAGCAAACAGGAACATCCATACAAGCATAATAACACCAATAACACCATAAAGAATATATGTACCCCTAAGAAGATAGTATTGGTTAGCTAAACTTGAAATTGCTTCATTTGTGTATGTATAATATTTTTACCAAGTGATTTTATCCATAAGGATGGGCGTGATTTGGCCAACAAGGATGTTACCAACCCAAAGAATAGCAGATGCCAAGGCAAAACCCTTACTTCTGATTCTGAGAGGGAAGATTTCTATAAAGTACTTTTAGTAAAGAAAATTTTCTGGGTGATATAAGACTTACCGGCAATGTAAATCCAGGCGACAGGAGCCCAAGTTGTGGCGTAGAAAGCGACGAAAATGAAAATGAAAGCAATGACAGCATGTTCAGCAGCAGGATTAGAGCTCATATTGATAACATGACTCAGCTCTGCTTCATTCCATTCGGTATAACCAACACCTCCATAAAGACCAGCCATAATGAAGAAGCAGACACACATACCGATTGAACCAATAACCATTAACTTAACACGACCAATTTTATCGACAAAGTACATACCAGGGATACAGAATATAACCATGACAGCATCTGTAATGAAATATTAGTTTTTCTTTAAAATAAAATAAAATGAATGATCTTGAAACTTACAGTCAATGCCGTTTGCAAGAAGAGATAACGATCCTTTCAAGCCAGCTTGTTGGAACATGAAAGCAGCATAATACATAATGACATTTGCACCTGTCAATTGTTGGAAAATAGCAACAGAACAGCCGACCCAAAGTACACGGCGGTTTTGAGGGTCCTTGACCATAGAGAAATAAGATTTGACAGCGATATTGTTTTCCAATTCAACATTATCGTTGATTTCATTGAACTCTTGAAGAACATAAGGGTGATTCTTGTCACCTTTACCGTGCACTCTGGCAAGTACAGCCAATGCTTCTTCTTTACGACCTTTCTCAATCAACCAACGAGGAGAGCGAGGTAATAAAAGAGGACACATAGCCAAAATAATAGCAGGAATGATCTGTACGAGGTAAGGAATACGCCATGACCAATCACTATCGATGGATGCAGTACCGTAATCTAACCAAGCAGAGATGAGCATACCAGTGTCAATCATGAGTTGTTGGAAACCAACAAGACGACCACGAATCTCCTTAGGAGCTAATTCAGCGTTGTACATGGGAGCTATAATAAATATCATCTTATCAGTACCTATTCTTTTCTATATAAAACTAACAAGTTATTACTCACATAATACGGAGCAGGCACCCACAGAAATACCAGAAACAAATCGTCCGACAAGTTGCATGGCAATATTCTGAGAGGCACACTGAAGAACACCTCCTACAACAAATACTAAAGAAGCGACACAAATAGTATCACGGCGACCAAAGCGATCTGACATGACACCGGCAATCAAACAACCAAACACCGCACCACAACCCATCAAAGAATTTAAGGCACCCTATGAGATGATATTATGTTTAATATAAAAGAAATAAAAAAATAACTTGGGGAAAACAGTTACTTACTTTAATGGCCGGTGTAAGCGGAGCAAAGTATTCCTGAAAATGAGGCATGGCGAGTACACCACTAGTGACACCAAAATCATCTATAAA
The DNA here is from genome assembly GCA_024140245.1 of Backusella tuberculispora. NCBI lineage: Eukaryota > Fungi > Mucoromycota > Mucoromycetes > Mucorales > Backusellaceae > Backusella > Backusella tuberculispora. Next base: position 17,093 of record VCJD01001708.1, on the reverse strand, counting down.
GTTTATTAGATCTTGAATTTTAAACTTGTAATTATTTTTTTAATGGAAAAACGTACAGCCAAAAAGGAACCCTCCAATAGCTGCAAAGGCTGTGATGCTTAAGTTATAAAAAAAAATGTCAAAAACAAAACAATGAAATCTATTACGCAAGTTATAGCTTACACATAAAGTAATAAACCAGCTTCAGATTTAATATTAGGATCCCCTTTTGAGGAGCTTTTAACTGCTACTATAGGAGCCATATTATAATTATAATTGATCTGATAGTATAATATTAACCTTTTACATAGACGAGAATGCTCGCTTATATATATACTAAATCTCCAAATATTTTTTTAAAGTTTTGCTCACATTATCGACAAGTATGAAAAGAGAATTTCTCCTTAAGGTATAATCTCCTTTGTAAATTACGCTCTTGTATTTACCCCGCTTGGAGTTTTTGAGGGGAAGGAAAGCGACGTAATACACATCAATTATTTTCTGTTTAATCTCATTTGGTGAGTTGAAGTTTATGCAGCTTACCTAAGACAAAATTACCTCATACGGCATTCCCCACAATATATAAAAAAATCACACACCTCGGGAAGGGGCTACAGGAATATATTTTATTCTCCATATGATTTAGCGTTAGCCCACACATCTGTAACACTATGAATCTAAAACCTAGAGGAGCTAATAGTATGATCAATTATATGGTAAAAGTGATTCCATTTTTAAGATGGGTTGCTTTATCGTTACATTAATCTTCGTCCTCTTTAAATATACTGTATTCTAGCGAGGAAATGAGTATTTAAAATATGATTCAAGAACACGAATTTCAGCTTTGATTCTGACTTTAAAATCATTGTATAATTTAGCTGTGAGAAATCGAACGTCGAACCCGCGGAAAAGCATCAGTACTTCGCTTTGATACTCTGTTACACTTCCTTGTTTTTAGTATAGTCAAGGATAAAATTGTACAAGTGGCATATAAATCATTCGGTTTTTATACAGCTAAATATAATGGTTTAACAACACTGATTTTCATGAGGATTCTCATTTATTATTATTAATTGTATTTAAATAAAAAACTGTTGATTTCCAACTTTTTTTTTTGAACTTACAGCTTTTGTCCAAATAAAGTAATGATCTGACCTGAATCTATTTTCCAATAATTCTTGCGAGTTAAGATGACGTCTTGTTCCTATACGTTGATTTATTCATTATCATAGACTTGATATAATATATAAACTATACAATGCGATCAAATCAAGAAGTTATGCTCAACTTGGCTACCTTTTTATTTTATTTTTTTTTAAAAAGAAAATAGGTTTGAACTTTTAAGCGAGTTGTTTTTGATTTTTTGTAGATATTTAATAAAGTAAAGAAGGAGAAGAAAAGCGAGAAGAGAAATACCACCTTTTCATTTCTTATTAATAATAATAGTAACAATAAGCACTGAAATTCTGTCAAATATAGCTTGTCTATCCATATAGAATACACTTAGTTCAGAAAATGTTGGCGCTGCTTAAGACAAATTGTCGTTGTTTATAATACAAAATATACAGGAAAACGACAAGCAGCGTCAATATTTTCCGGAAAAAGTGTACATAAAACTTTAAGCGGTACTTGAATAAGCTCAACAAGGCATTAACTCGGAATAGTAAAATTGATTGAAAAAAAAAACTGGGAATATTCTTCAATTTTAGCTTTAAATTTTAATGTTTTCTCAATAATAGGTAGTCGTTGTAAAGAGTATCCAATTAATAATTTACCTATATAATCCGAAGTAATATTTACCCGAATCAATTAGTGTTTACTGTAAAATTTACAATAGTTATATCGAAGGTGTAAAAAAAAACTACCCCATAGATTATGTATATGTATATATTGCTATTAAGTAATAGTAAATCACCTTACCAATAGTAATAAAAAGATTATTTAATCGTCATCTATAACATACCTCTATAGAATATGACGCCTATAGGACAAATGGTTCTGTGATCAGCGTATTTTAAAATACATCGTAGAATCTAATATTTTTAATTTCTGACAGGTTTCAAAACATTCAAGCAAGTAAAGAAATACTAGAAACAAAAATAAATTGAAAAATAGCGCAAGACTCAATTAATCATGATTTGTTAATAAAACCAAAGGAACTAACGAAAATAGTTATGTTTTAGAATATAGATATAAATATGTGTATTTTATGATTACATACACCATTGAAAACGAAATGAGTATAGACTTATGGTACTATCTATATATAACTCGTAGAAATATAGTGGTTTCCTCTCCCTCAAAAGGATGGTATAATACTGTACGATTGATAAATAGAAAATGATATACCCTTTTAAAGTAGGTAGTTCAAAACGCTTATTTTCACTTTTATTTTAAAAAAAAGTAAACAAGGCTCAGAATGACAATTACATTACGAAACCTTGGCAGTTAAGAGAAAAACCGACTAATAAGAACCAGTACAGCGTGATACCAGCAATACCAATATGATTGTGAAGTCATGAGGTTCCATGTTTGCTCTTGTGGAACATTCATCTATACCGTTATTTTCCATGGCTCTAATATATTTTCATAGTTTGTGAAGACTGGCCAC
>VCJD01001697.1:0-11585 GCA_024140245.1 Backusella tuberculispora | reverse complement strand
TTTGTGTTCTAACGTCAGATTCTATTGAAATATTCTTAGTATAGGTACGCTTGAATACAAATTCATTGAAAAAGGCTATAACAAAATCAGTAGGACCAACTGTATAAGGGTACCAAGAATCAACGGGATATCTGTTTCGGTTGTTCTCACAAAAGTCCTTTAATCAAAATTATGTTAGAAAAAGTTTATTTGACTGATATAATGCTCAAAAGATCTAGCTTTTCAAAAATACCTTCCAATGTTCTAAAGGAATTATGTAGACTGTAGCAGTGCTTGCACGTACTCTCATAGGTAAAGCCTCAATTGCAAGATCAAACTCGGTTTTATCAATGAACGAACCGGCTTGAGAAACATGAGCAGTGATCGAGCTAGCAGAAATAGCTATATCTGATCCAGAAGGTTCAATTGTTGAACCTTCAGCTTGTGTGTTATTCTTTGGGCGACCTCGACGAGCTTTTCTGGATGCTTCCTTAGAGAGAGAAATCGTACTAGTAGGCTAAAAAGCGGAAGTTTTAATATTAGTCGACTTCTTGTGTTATGAATTAAATATAACATTTATTATATCTATACCTGAATTACGTCAAGAGTTACTGCCTGTTGTACTTCAACTTCGACTTCAAGTTCTTCTTCATCGGGCTCACTAATAAGGCGTCGCTTATAACATGTGTTTTTAGTAGGCAAGGATTGCATAATGAATAATTTATAACAGAAATAATAATTTTTGATTTTGACAGAAAATAAACTTTAAGTGTAACTAGTGTAATATCTGAGGGTTTGATACTAAGAATAGAATAAAAGAATAACATTTTATTGATGAAATATATGAGAGTATTTATACTAAGTTATGAATGAAATAAAATACAGTAAAGCGGATATGATAATATAAAGAATGATCTTGCACTACTGCCAAGGTGTCAAATATCATGGCATCGGTCATGTAACTATATTGGGAAATAAGAGTAGTATTTTTTACTCAGGAGTTAATAATACTGAAAAGTTCTCGCATATTTTACAGTTTTATCAACTTGCTTATCAGTTTTATCAACTCGTACTTACTATATTTAGAAATGTTTGGGAGAATTTCATTGGAGAATTTTTTTTTTTTCCAAAATTATAAAAAAAAGTATAAAACCTACCAATATCAGCAAACCAATTGAATAGCCCGCGATTTTCAATCAGTTTCTCGGGGAAAGCTTGATTGTGAAATGCCTAGCCTTTTTATACTCAGCTAAAACATATGCTTTTCTCTCTCTCTTCTCTCCTCTCTCCTCAGGCTTGTACATTGCACTCATTGATCATTTATTGAAATTGGAACAAATAAATATTCGAGTCTATGCGATGAGACGACGATAACTATATCTATCTATGTGTGTGTATTAGTCAAATATGCTGACTATGTGTATTAATTTTGATGTGATATATAGTATACACTTTTTTTTTATTCGAGTGAAATCAAATACTTAATCTGAACATTTTGCTTTGACTATCTGCTTTTTTTTCTTCTTATTCTTTCTAAACTAAGAAACATTGCGCTATATTTTTAGGTAATATAAGTGATATATTGTATCATCTAAATGACTTGTGTGTTGAATATTTAATTTTCCATTGATCTCTCAAAAATCGTAGTTTTACATCCTTTTGTATATAGGAAAACCTCAAGTATCCTGATCGAGATATGAGAAGGAAATATATATATATTACCTTTTTCTAATTATGTATACACTCAGCTGATGTTAGCTGTAGTGTTCTATTTCACTTAGCATTGAAGATAAAGCATAGGAGAAGCTATATATCAGAGTAAACGTTGCGAGCTGATCCTAAAACAGCGAAAAAAAAAGACTTACAATAGATATTAAAGAAATGATTGACATTGATAAAGTAATTTAAGATAAAAAAAAAACAGCTTTTAAAGATTGAACAATGGAATACAAGACGTATAAAAAAAACCTCCCATATAACGACATCCATTCTTTTTATCATAACTGTATATACTTATCGAATTTACTTTTATACTAAACAGAGGAGTAGTTCTCTTTAGCAAATTTGAAATACATATCCCTTTCTTCCTAGTCTCTGAATAATTACCATATAAAAACATCACACACATTATAATAAACAAAAAAAAAGTAATTGAAAACGTAGATATAGTCAACTGTAGAAGAAAGGAAGGGGTGCTGGTTAAGATAATTTGCTATAGCTAGCTTATAAGTGTATGACATCCTCATCTTCAAGTATACGCAAGCACTTTTTTTTTGTATAATTAGACAACTTTTGATGAATTATAGAGTATAGTTATTTTTCATTCACTTCAAATAAGTTCATTGAAAGATATAAGAGTAAAGAGAAATCAAAGAACTCGTTTCAAATCATCAAATAATTATGTGTGTACATTTGATACATACACCTCTGATTTAATATATCAAATAAAGACATATATTATTGTTTTTCTGTCAACAATTGTGAATCAATTCTGAAAGCCACCAACGTATCACGGTTACACTTGAGGATGGCATTATTATTGTAGATACTTCGGCGCTTTCTGATAGAATAAGAAAGACAAACCATGACTATATTTCACCAAGATCTTTTAGAATAAAATAATAAAATATATAATCCAACGGATATAACGTCAGGATAGCTTAATAGTATCGCCATCATAGTTCCTCTCTCTCGCTCATGCCAACATGTGATCAGAAAACATCAATGAAAGGCTCCTTTTAAACTCAGAATGTTTATTTTTTCTGCTTATTTTCTTTCTTTTTACTGCTTTACTACATTGCGCTATATCTTATTCTTATCAAACGTAAAATATGGCACAAGATCTTCATCAAACTGCAAAAAGAGTAACTTGGTTTTTTTTTCTTTTACATTTGTATTTCTTATCCACTTTTTAATTATTGTCAAAATCGTTCCTACACTAACAATTTGTATTTTTTATACAGTTCGGCATCAAGAATATTGACACGGTCAAGTTGGAGCCTGGTATGGTACAAAAATTTTTCAAGCATAATACAAGACGAGTTCGCAAAAGATTTAGACCCATGACACCTCCAACCGAAAGACGATCTCCGCAGCGCACCACTACTTCTCCAGCTAGATCGGATCTAACTCAAACAACTGCCACTGCCGATGATCCTATAAACTTATGTAGTAATGATGAAGAAGAGGAGGACAGCGACGAAGAGTATATAACACCACCAACTTCACCATTGATTATAGATTTAGATGAGGAATCTATTGAAAAAAAATATGCGTTCTATAAATTTCTCTATGAGAGTGTGTCTGAATCAAAAACAAATCAACAATTACAGGCTGTGGGATCTAGCTCAGCAACAATCAACACTAATCCTCATAAATCTAGTAGCACCTCACACAAAACCTCCAGCAGTTCAGGTATGGTCTCTAAGAGCCCATACAAAGCATCTAGTAGTCCACTTATCGCCTCTACAAGTCCATACAAGGTTTCTAGAAGTTCACACATAGCCTCCACTAGTTTACACAAAGACTCTAGTAGTTCACACAAAGACTCTAGTTCAAACAAAGACTCTAGAAGTACGTACAAAGACTCTAAAAGTTCATACAAAACCTCCACCAGATCACACAAGGACTCCAGCAGTTCCACACTAAAGGGGTCTAGAGAATACGTGTCGCAAGACCAGCAGTTACGATGGAACAAAGGTGATCGATTGCCTCGAGCCTCTGAAACTATAGGCCATAAACGCCATCGTTCAGACTCACACTCATCAAGAGACATTGGGCATCATAAAAAGAGTTGTGCTGAGAAAAAGGTGGATTGTTTGGTTATATCAGACGGTGAAGATTTAGAAAGCACGAGTGATAATGTTAACAATGATGATATGGACGACGAAATTGATGAAATTGATGAAATTGATGATGACGATAACCTAATTGACGACTCTGAGACTGATCCATTTGCCGTTACCAGCAGCAAAGAAATCCAATCATTTTTTAAACATCCTGTAGCGCAACAGAGTAATAATAATAGCATCATTGGAAAGATTAGTGAAAAGAAGGTATATATATGTTCTATTTATATATAACCATAATAAATCTAAACTATTTTATTTTGTTAGAGTACATTGTATTATAAACCTATTGGACAGGTGTTAGGTGTTAATATCAGCAACGGTCCTAGCACAAATACACATAAAGATCCTTCTATCACTCCCTTATGCCTGAAAGAATCAAAGGGTGGCATTTGCCTTGATTCTTATTGCTCCTATACACATTGTAGAGATTTCAATACCAAGTCCTAAGCTCTTTCAAATATGTTTTCTATATATCTATACATATATACGTTTGCGTCCTATCACCCTTTATTACACCATTATATATCATTTGAGTACATGTGTCATTTAAATATATGTGTATTTTTTATTGTTTATTTTTTGTTTATCACGAAAAAATAAACCATGTCCTTAAAAGCTTTGTCTTATTATTCTTTCATTTTTCAATTATTTATTTTTAATATCATGTATTGCCTTGCCGCAGCTAAAATATCACTTTTTTTTTCTAAATGTTTCTTCATGCTTTTTTATTTTAGAGAATCATTAGCAGCAGTAACGTTCACATGGAATTCGAGGTTGCTGCTTCCTCTTTGTAAGAATCTGCCCTCCTTTAGAACTTTTTTTCTTTTATGAATGATCCTCCTTTAGAACATAAGTGATGTGCAGAATTATACACTATTCATTTTCTGATACTCGCTCAGCGTTGGGCTTTGGAGAGTAATTGTTTATTCTAAATATACACACACATATATATATATTATATCAACAACCTTTTTATCGCTTTTTTTTTCTCTTGACGCTACATCTGTTTTTACAATTTCGAAATACAAAATGGTTGATATAGACTAGCACATTAGCCAAATAAAACAAGACATGATCATAAGAAAAGTAAAAAAAAATGGCAACTTATGCAATCACCTGTGATCAATAGCAAAAGTGACACATCTTTCTATATGACAACGAAAAATGATGGGATGATCAAATGTACTAGGTTACTAGGTTCTCACTCATCGGACCTACTCATCAGATATTTTTGTCTCCAAATTATTACTATTACTATTATTATTATTATTATTATTATTATATTAGATACCTGGATGATTATGTTCGGAAGGAAACGTAAAAAGACAAAAGGCATGCAAAGATTCGGTGCCAAGCGGAATTTTATTTTCGGGAAGCTTTGATATGCTAATCACCTTCTCGGTCGTTTTAGTCAATTTTGGAGTAAAAGAGCGTGATAAAATAAATATAAAAATACATAGGCAACATTATATTGTTTAATAGATATATTTATCAAAAATAATTATAATGTATTATATGATAACAATGTTTACTAAATAATCAAATATGTGTGTATTGTTGCTTTTCTTTATTTTTATTATTATTACTGTTTGCTACTGGTAATCACTACTATTGTTATTCTGGCAGTCATTGGTATTTTCAAATGGAATATATATTTTATTCTGTTTTGACCAAAATATGATCTTGACTAGGTTTCCAAGCTTTTTCCAGCTGAAGTAATTCATTTGCATACTCAGGACTTGGTAAAGAAGTAGATTGCCAATCTGTTTCCATAAAACTGCTTATTCTACCATGAACTCTTCCTTCAATCTTCATCAATTCTGAGATAAATCCAATGTTGGGTGACATATTTGGTCTTGCTTTGATAACATGACGATAGGCTCGTTTGAGTGTCCAAAGCTCAGAAGTGACAAGATAGGCTAGAATGGCTGTAATTGAGCGAGATTTACCCGCTTTGCAGTGAACATAAATTGGTTCATGGTTTTTCTTTGCTTCCTCTATAATTATTATAAAAAGTTAAATATAAATGTATATATATCCACATATCAAAATACCCAAATTAGTAGAAGAAAAAAAATTACCAATAAAATGAACAGCTTCCATCATCACAAGTTCGATATTCTTCATTTCAACAGTATCTCTTGCAGATATCTTTCGGTATATCATACGTTCCTTTAAACCCTCAACATCATCATTGCACTCCTCCGCCATATTGAGTACACGTTTAATTTTACGATCATCTAATTGATTTGCCTGTTCAACAGTTTCAATTTCAGGACCCACAAATAAGAGCCCAGGGATGATTTCCGAGATAACAAAGCCAAATTCGGTTTCAGTGCGAGGCGATGCATCTGTTACCACTGCTTCATCCTGTTCTTCTTCTACAATTTTTTGTTTTGATCTTCTTTTTGCTCTTCGCGCCAGCGCGTTTGCATTGTTTACTCGGGCTGCCTGCGTATCTAAGCTAAATAAACTGGTACGTCTGTGAAGATCATTTTTTGATTCACCAATGGTATAACTGACCGAGCGTCTTGGTATATTGATAGGGTTATTTAATACAATGCCTGCATTGTTGTTATTGAGGTTATTTGTGATGGTGTCGGCAGCGATTGGTTCGATGGACTCTAACAAGTCTTCTCCTACTCCGTCTTCTTCTTCAAAGCTGTTGAAACCACCTTCAAGATAGTAAACGAGTTCTTCACCAATAGATCGTTCCATAACATGAACCAAAGTCCAAGCTTGAGTAGTCAGGTCATCTTCTGACATTTCATCATCATAAATCACCCAAATATTATTATTATTATTATTATTATTGTTGTTGTTATTATTTTGTCGCTGTTGTGTAGATGATTTGTTACTGTTGCCTTTTCTTTGTTCAGCCATAACGGCCTTTTGTTCAAGAATAGATGATGATGTTGATGTTGATGTTGTTGATAATGTAGTAATAGGTGTAGTAATAGATGGGGTAGTAGTAATAGTGTCGTTGGAAATTGGTTTATCCTTTATGCGATAGGTATATGCAGCTTTTCCTTCTGGTGTAGTAATGAAATTTTCTATATTGAAATTAGAGACAGTACCTCGTTGATAGCGTTTGACAAGAAGTGACGGTAAGTTGACATTGAATGACCCGCGGATATGACCCTTTTGATATTCCATGAGATTGCGGACATCAATTAGCGTGATATTAGCATCATCTTTTCTTAAAAGTGCTACAAGGTCTTCTGAGGTGATGGCTTGGCATCTGCCCAGCTGCTTTGATTTGGCATGAGAATCGGAATGAGCTCGATTTAACGATTGTCGAATTGGCTGGACTGACAAGTGCTGATGACTGATGGATCGATGTGGTGTTGGATTCTTTCTCGAACCTGCTTTTAATAAAAGTTCTTGTGGATCTTGTGGACATTTCTTTGCTGATTCAATAAGTTTATCCAAGCGAGCCTTTTGTTTTTCGTCCAGCTCAAGATCAGAAATGGTGAGCTTTGAAGCGTTTTTCGACAAGTGACCAAAAGTATAGGAGTGTCGAATAGAATTATTGCTTGTTAATGCTAAACGTTTACGAGGCTCGGCAGAGTGGCGTTTTTTGTGTGTTGACGGTAATACTAATGATTTCGATTTGTGTGGTGCCTTTGTTCTTCTTCCTGCTACTGTCGGGTTGGGCTTTCTATTAGTGGAAACAGAAGAAGTTGAAGTTGCTGTGGTTGTCGCTATTGTCAGTGGAATATTGGGAAGAGAAGTTGAAGGACGAGGTTGGTTAATTGCACTCACAGCTTTATTGTCATCACTTTGACGATTATGCCAACCAATCTTTGTAAGATGAATAGGAAACTTTTTGAGAAAAGAATTTGCTAAGCTTGATTTTTTCAATGTTGTTTTTTCATCTGTTCTTTTTGATTTATTTCGATATCTATCGAATATCATCATTACTAAATAGATAAATAAATAATAAAGGAAAGTTGTAAGAAGAAGAAGAAGAAGAAATAATTATAAAAATAACAATAATAACAATAACAATTAAAAAAAGAAAGAATGAATGAATGAAAGAAAGAAAGAAAAAGGAGAGAGAAAGGAAAGAATGAAAGAGAAAAGGAAGTAATATAAAAAGAACGAATAAAGAAAAGAAGGAATAAAAGCAACTCACTTCCTTTTTTTGGGGACCGTAAACGAGTGTACAACAGATATCATTTCCTTGTGAGACTAGAATGAGGCCTTCACCCCTTGAGTTCTTCATCTCGGCTTGTCGTCTTAACAGGGCCACGTTTTTTTAAACAACCGAATTTGTCCGCCTTTCTCTATTTCTATTTCTTTTTTTTTCATGTACTTAGTTTGTTACCATGGTAACTAAATTTATTATATTAATCCAAGACATTATTTCCTTTTTATAGTTTTATCAAATGACACATTAAAGTTATCACTAAAAAATATATAACGTATTTAGACTGGTAATAATAATAATATAAAAATAATAGTAGTAATAACAATAATAATAGAAAAAAGTTATTTATTGAACATTATTTTGTGTAACTTTATAAATATCAGCTCAACATGCACTTTTGGCACAAAAAAATAAGAAATAATGAAGTATATAAGCTATTCATGTTACATTGACAATACATTAAGTTCATTATAATGCATTAATATCAATCTAGTCAAACACAAAAGAGGTAAATCATAGAATTAATGTAAGTTTCTAAATATACATTTATAGTTTTATTTCGATGTGCTTTTAGTAATATATTACTTTATACTTTTTTTTTTTCTTTTTTTTTATATACTTATTTTGATTATCTATTCTATATTACTACTATCATCAAAATTATAATGGTGTAGATCACTTTGTATCTTGTGATTAAATATATATATAAATTATAATGTCATTTTATTAATTTACTATAAATAGAATTGCGAATCTTTTTGTGTAATAAGAAAAAAAAAAAAAGAGAGTGAGAGAGAACTTTAGTAGAAAGCTAATATACCCTTTCTTTCTTATGAAATGGAGTATTACAAATGTAAGACTTAACATATTGAGAATAATACCACAATGTCATTTAATATATGATAATAATAATGATAAAAAAGGTACCGCTTTTCTTTTCTTATTTCCTTCTTTCTTTTTTCTTGTTTAGATTTGATGGATTAAAATGACGTAAATTTTTATTTATTATCTCTTTTTTTTTGCATAAACAAAAAAAGGGTCAGTCAATATTTATTTTAGTCTTTATCACATGTTTTAATAGTAATAGAATGAATATGAATGATATTGTTTTTATATATCAATTAATTTAATATGAATTAATAGTAAAGAATTTTGCTACAGCATTGATATTGTCTTTTATTTTTTGTTTTGTATATAAATAAATTTATACATCAAAAAAAAACTTCGGTGTAAAGTTTAACACTTTATTAAATGCCAATTGTTTATTTGTCTCTGTAGAACCAACCTTCTTCTACTTTAAGGAAACCTTTTTATCAATCACAGTAGCGTTTTAAAAAACTACAAATATATGTATATGTACCTGTATGTATTTTATAATTATATCCACATATATAAAGGTAGGGTGAATTTGTTAGAGAGTAAACCCTTTGTTTTTTTAAGAAAAAAATAAAAAAATAAAAAAAAAACTTCTTGGTTCTCGTGAAAAACAGGGATTCTGTAAAAACAAAATCTAATAGACAGCATTTTTATTATTGTGTGTTACGAAACACGTGTTTTGTTCTATAATTCCTTAACAGTAAATTCTGTTCATTGAGAAAGTTTAAAAAAAAAACAATCAAAGTAAAAGACTGCATCTTATATGACGTGTTGAACTGTATCTTATATGATTTTAGTTTACAAAGAAAAGAAAAAAGATAAAGATAACTAAAGAACACTATTTTCTTTAAAATTAATAACACCTTTTTACCCAAAAAAAAAAAATTTTAGACATTTAAAGATATAAGATTTTCCATTTGTCTTTTTTTTTGACGGGGAGTACACCTTGTAATCGCCGCTTATAACCTTGAGGATTATTAACTTTTTAAGAAGTGGAAAGAAATTAATTTAAGAGAATGAATGTGTATGTGTATATGAGGATGAGTAATAAAGAAAAATCAAAATATATAACTAAATTAATATCTATACATACATAAAAAAAACCAGAGTACATATTCTAGAACAATAATTTTATAGAAAGTTTTGTAAACTGGCAAAGTAATAGAAAAACAAGAATATATCGTTTTTATGTTTTACAGAAATAACTCTGGGACAGAAAAAAAAATAATAGAAGTTATGTAGCCTTGAAATTACCACCATAGTACCATGTATTGACTGTCTGTGCTCCTTTTGAAATAATAATAACAAAAGAAGTTGTACTTAGAATGGCACGGACACACAAATACATTTAATTTTATTTTTATTTAATAGAAATAGTAAAATGTCATCATATAATAAGATATAGATTATTAATCCTGACCGACAGTACGGGTTGATAATTAAATACTAATCATCAGAAACTTATGAAAAGATAATCTCAAGTTACAATTGATGCACAATAAATTTTTTTTATTAATAAATATTTCTCCTTTTAGAAAATGGAAAAGTATAATTAGAAAGCTATTAATTCGTCCATTGTAGAAAAAAATACTTTTTTTTAACTTGACGTTTCTATATAAAAAATAATTGCTTTGGCTTTATTTGTAGGTTTCGTTTACTTATTGAGTATTTTGTAAACACATACACAATTACTAATTGTAACCTCGGCAAGGTGTATATGAGCTAAAAAAAAAATGAAATGAAATGAATATATAAAAAGTATAGCTCTTATTGCAAAACTATAATTATTTAAACACCTTTTCTTTTTTAAGAATGACTTACTGTAATGGTATAATTGACAAAACTGTAAAAGGCAAAACATCGGAGTTAATAAAGTATCCAATTATATATAATTATATTATTGCTTACCATCATTATCATAATCAAAGTATGAATTAAAAAGGTTGAAGTTAGTTTTTCTTTGTAGTTTCTACAAGCATTAATGTTTCTTCTTACCACTTGCATGTAATACCATCATCGATGGTGGGCCGTTCTCCGTTTACAATAAAGAAAGGGTAGAGGCATGGTGATTAAATATTTCAGTATTAGATTGACTGAGTTTATGGTTGAGTGCTGGAAAAGTAGTACCAAAAAGAATTCTCCCCAGACCTGATAGACCTATAGCCAACGAAGACAAGGTATCTCTTAGTCTACTTGCTTTTTTACATAGAACTGAGATACAGCTCGGGTTTACACATTGGAATGTATCGTTGTTCGTTTTAACTGCATTTTTTCCGTCTTTTGTTTTCACTTTTCGAAGTGGATGTAGTATTTTTCTGAAGCAAAAAATACATGTTTGTGAAGTATTATATTCATTTGTAATGCATACCGGTGTACTGAGGGCATGCTTTTCTTGTTTCCAATGACCACCATATCTTCGAAATCCTTTGATACGCGATCCATATCCGTAGCCTCTATCTCTGATAAACATGATCAACAAGCTATTTTCGCTTTGGCTGACACAAGCTCTTTCGTTAAGGCATAACTTATCAATATATTTTTGCTTGCGTAGCTCATACGTTCTTTTATTTTTCATTCTGGTGCGCTTGTAATAAAAGTCCCGATTTTTGTCCTTCGTCTTCAAGTATTCATCATAGTATCGTTGAAAAACATCAGCATCCGCAGCATTATAAAAGTCTAATTGACGTTGGGCAATTTCACTTAGTATAACATTTTCGTGCTCTTTC
>VCJD01001681.1:5966-17115 GCA_024140245.1 Backusella tuberculispora | reverse complement strand
GAAAAAAAAAAAAAAAAAGTTCACAAGATATCGGATGGGAAAAATAAATATTTCCATAATCCGGAAATATGACACCATCTTTTTTCTTTCAATACACCTTTTCGGGTATATTTAGTCGCCGATTTGGGTTAGGTGTTTTGTTTGCGGATAAATTATCGTTGACCCAGAACTAAGATGTCGCTTGCCAAGAAAATAATTTGTCACCCAAAAAGAAATAAGAGATATGTGTCCTGTAAGTTGAAACAAATCAGAAAATAACTCTTTGACTACAAGTAAAACTTTATACAGTTTATTTAGAGAATGGTACATTTGGTTCGCTGCTTGTACTTAGATTTGTGGATTTGGCAATTATCTATTATATAAGACAACAACCCTATCATATTTATTATTGTTGCAGTTACAACTATCGTTTAAGGAAAAGGAATATGCTCTTGATATTTTATCATAGAGTTTAATGAACTCGATAGCCTCTATTCAATTACATGTCTGTTAATAAAACAAGATGTTAGTACTAAAATCTATATCAAAAAGATATTAAATTATTTTCTTATTATTAAATATTCGAGACCCTCTAATGTGTTAATAAAATCATACATTTCACCAATGCTTTGGGGAATTGAAGCTTATTTTGACAAATTTCAATATAAAGTCCTTCTCAATAAATGTTGACACACATTAGACGTGCTTCAAGCCCAGAGAATTGAAAGGTCCAACCAATTGCATTATTTACCATTCCTGCTTCAATGTGATGATATATGATTTCTTTAGCTTCACTGAGGTATTTATTTCAGTCTCGAATCAGTTTATCAGTATATCTAGCGTTTATTGCAACCTCTCCACTAAATAAATCAGTTTCGCTCTTATTGTAATCCAATAATAACCGTACATCAATCTGTGAACCTTTCACCTTTTCATGGTTCGGATAATGAGCTTGCTTTCGCTTTGTGGTGAATGGGTTGGTTGTTTCTCCTTGCTTCATTCTGGCTATTTTTCTAATACATATATATTTTTTTATAATCGAAAACCAAATAGTATAAACATCTTGTTCTGATATCAATCACTCTAGAAAAATAACCAGAATATAACCAGATTTTGGCATAGCTAAGCTTGGAAATAAAATATTTAGGACCATTTTTTGGCTTTAAATAATAACCTGACTGTGTCGAAATCTGGCTACTTACTGGTTATTTTTCTAGAGTAAATATGTTGCTTTTAATACTACCACCAATCAACCGTGTTTCTTCATAAAGTACACTAGGTCTATAAAATATAGTATTTTAGTTTTATAGACAACTGGCAGGTCAATTTTTCACTTACAGATATCTGAATATTTCCAGCTATTCAGAGAGAATTTCACTGGTTGATTCGAGACTCTGAATCTTCGAGATGTATCTCAAAGTTATGAATAACCCTTTTTTAATTGCCAGGTCCTAGTGCTTGGCGACCATAGTAGGTGTGTTTGCTTTTTTTCAAGATTCGTATTTGCCACAGAAAAACTTGTTTAAATCTTGTAATTCCTGTGTCGAAAATAAATAGACTTGGTAATTGTTTTCATTATGAGTTAAATCCAAAATAGAGCTTAGACCAAGGTCCATTACTAATTTGGCTTTAGCGCCAACATCAGTCTCTTTAACATATTCGTTATGAATCTTCACAGCTTCTTGTTTGATTCTTTTACCCACACTCTCGGGTTAATTTTCAATCGTAAAGACGTTGTCAGTTTCCAGTATGGTTGACTGCGTTAATGGTGCTTGTAGCTCGGAGGTTTCATCTTCTTGATTTGAGTCGATGCTATCAAAGTTCAAAGACTATAATAACGCGTATGCTTCAAATTTTGCTGTTTTATATCCTTTTGTTGCGTTCGCCAAGTTCTTTTATGAATCTGTTTCACTTCTTAGTCTATAAGTTTCCTGGGCTGTCTTTTGGCTTCCTTTTTCTAAATTCATCAACTTCAACTGGGCATGGATAACGTTTGGAAGATCAGCTTTATTCTCCAAGTTTGAAAAGTAGTCATTACAGGCTCGACTCTATTTTGACAACCAAATATTTGCTACAAACGAAGTAGTTACATTGCCAAAGAAGTTCAGGATAAATCTTGTAATTTGGCTCAATATCAACCACACATGTAGCCAATCCCTTTGACATACCTTTTGTTCGATCAGGTAGGGAACTGATCTACTTGCATTACTTTGGATTAGCCATCGAAAGCTTTAGATGATCTGAAGGCAAATTAGCACTGCATTTGCTAATTTTTTCTTGGCCTTTTACTATTACTGTATACTCTGTAACACTCGGACCATTATACTTCTTGCTAGCATCAGCCTTCATTATCATGTTTGCAAAAGAGTGCCGAGTTTTTTGCAGTACTTTTTTAAAATATATATATATATCAGATTTTTTGTAGCAAATAAGAGTGATAAAATCTGGTCCTCCAGTTTTTTCATATGAACACTTAACTAAATGCTCTTCAATATTTTTATCTTACCATTCATATTATCAATGTGAACAAGGAACGTAGAGTTGTTGTATTTGATTTTAGTTCTTATCAAGAAATTAGTGCCGGTTGATGTTATCGAATATACTTTGATATGCATAATATAGGTTTTACCGCTAAAGGTTATTTTTAAGGGAAAGGTATTCCGTGATAATCAGTTTTTATGGTGTTACTGTTTCTTTTGCTGTTTATATTGCGTTTTTTATTTTCTTGATTGTAATATTCAACTTGGTTATATTGTATAATCAAATTATAAAGAATATATTTGAAAGAAAAAGTACTCTAAAAAAAGATAAGATTGCCGAACCGAAAAAGTACTACAAAAAAGTACTGCAACAAACCTGGCCTAATTTTGTCAAAATCTGGTTACTGTTTATTTTTCATGATATCATTTCTAAATATCAGGCATTAAATGAATAAACAGATAATCTTCTTCTTTTGCTCTTTTTATATATAATGCATTATATTGAGAAAAAAAAAAAGGTACTAGGGATGCTTTCAAAAAGATCCATGCTGAGATTTTAGATCATTTTTTTATGGCTTTGTTATCTCAATAAAAAACAATTTTTTGCCTTGTCTTTATCATAAACATATACAATTTTTTCTTATTAACATCTCATTTACGTACAATGAAATTTACCAACTACACAAGCGATTCAAGTGCTTACAAAGCAAGAGCGTATAAAATGCCAATCAGCATTCATCGCAATCTCTTGCAGAATAGACCAACAAGTAGTGAGTATAAAGGTCTGGAACCACGCAGAGTACCTGCCAAGTTTTCGGGCATAAAAATGAGCGTGGCAGAGAAGGCCATTCATCCAGAAAAACTCACGAATGACATTAGCATAGGTCACTCAAAAAAGGTTTTGAGTCCGGAGTATATTTCTACCATGAGAGAAATTATCTTCAAAATAGAAGACTAAGCTGAGGAGCTTGAAAATAATAGGGAATTAAATACAAAAAAAAGCACCCTTTGGGAGAATTGATAGTGCTCAAGGTTGAGAAAATTCATGGTGCTGATATTTTAATTCAAAAATGACAACCATTTTCTCTATTTTTTGATAGTATATTTGTAGAAAACTACTCGATGGGACATGAGGAAAGTCTAAAAAACATCAACATGGATCGTTTTAATAGCGGAACTTGAATAAATAGAATAACGAAAAAACACGTCTTTTGGGAGAAATGGTATTATTCAACATTAAGATAAGTAATTAGGTAGATACTTTGAAAATGAAATGGCAACTATTTTCTCTACCTTTTGGTAGTACTTTAATAAAAAACGGATTAATGTAGCATGAAAAAAACTTTAAAAAACTCAACGCTAATCTTTTTGAAAACATCTCTAAATAGTGATCAGTATGGATAATATGTTTATTACAACGCATGCATAAATATTTTATAAACACGCTGAATATATGTTTATATTATAAAGTAGTAAAAAAGTAATGTGTGTTCCTTTTTTTAAATAATAATAGTAACATCCACTTTAGATTTATGTAAATACTTACTTACTTGCTTACATCTTCTATTCATAAGACTCATTTATAGCATGAAGAGATACGGGTTGTAGTATCTTCGTGATTTCAATATCTGTTGTAAGCCTTTTTATGACCTACCACCACCTGCGTTTTAGCATATTAAATATATTTATTATTATATTCATTATTAAATTGCCCTTTGAAAACAAATAAAATCATTATACTTTTGAGAGTGTTTATTCATATAGAGTGGTATTTGCTGATACTTCCTCAATGTCATTAAGCGATCTAAACGCACTACTTTTTATCTCATTAATAATTAAATTGATTGTGTATCATATTAATGATTAGCTTTATTAAATGATTCAAAAAAAAAATCTATTATGTGTTTTTTAAAAAATGTCTATTATTTCTACAGAGACAGAGAGAGGTTCAGGGAGGAATAAAGCTATTTTAGACAAGAAAAACTCAATGTCATGCACAACTCAAACTAAACTGATTTTTATCTAATCTCAAAAAGTAAAAGACTGATTTGAAGTTGCACCAGAAACAAAATTAGAATCACCAGCAGCTATCAGATGAAACAGTTCAATGACATCTAAAAATAGTTTCAGATATAGCAGATATTGCTGCTCAAAACAGAATATATTTAGAAAAAACTATTTTAACAAACAATAACCAATACGATACAAATATATTTCAATTGTCTACATATTGTCACAAGTAGAATACCCATTTATTTATTTTTTCTTTTTAAAAAAAGGGGGAAACTGTAAGAGTAAGTATACTAAAGAAAAAAAGGTTTTATAGTGTGGTTTTACTAAAAAGCCGATTATACACTATATCAAATTTAAACTTTATTAAAGTATTTCGGTATCGTCCGGAGCTCCTCTTCTTCTTCCCTTCAACCACCTTGTTTTTTTTTTTTTGTTTCTGTTTAAATACGTTTTGATGATGGTGTATAAAGCGTGACCTGAAAAGAACCACTCTTATTTAATTCTAATAATAATTCCAATAATGATAACATAATCATAACTTTAAACGCATTTTTATATCTAAGTAGAGAGATCATGGCCAAGGCATTTTTTTTTTCTTAATTAGAATGATTGCTTGGTATTTGGATGAACATATTTAATATACCAAAGCCTTATCATATGAATGAAATGAATTAGACTTTTATAGATTATATGTTTCTCTATTATAGTCACTGCCAATATTAAATGAAAGAGAAGAGTGATAAATCGAAATGAAATATAAATTAAAAAGTGATTTGATTGGTGTAAAACAATATAAAATCAATGCAAAAAAAAAGTCATTGTTTTCACACGCAGCAATGATAGTTCAACTATTTTAAATAAAAGATATTTTAAAGCCTAGGCTAATAATTAAACAATCAACATAAGGTCATACCTATCTAGAAGATCTTTATCTTATTTTTTTTTAATGATTATCTATTATCGTATTCAATAAATGAAGAAGCGGAAGAGAGTAAGTCTTTTAGTCAGGTGAAGCGCTGTGATCGCGGGAATTAAAATAAGGGAGGACCATTTTATTTACAAAATTTGTTCAATAAGTTAATTCACAACCTCTTTTCACACACACACACGCATATACACAAATAAATAACATCTTTTCTCCTTTTTCATTTTTCATTTTTTTTTCTTTTTAATATAATTAAAATATTTAAACATATTTATAATGGCACAGATTCAATATCAACATTCACATTGTTTTCCGTCACCACCGCCACTTTCTTCTCCCTCTTCATCTTTTTCTACTACAACTCCTGGAAATAACAATCGATGTTATAACGTCATGCAACAACAACAACAGCAACAACAACAACGTAATGATGAAATTAAAAGGAACCCACTACTACCATCCTTACAAAATGTGATGCCAGTACTTAACAATAACAACAACCATTCTTCTTCCATCATAGGGTATACAAGAGTACCTTTTTTTACTTTTTCACCTGCATCATCTATTGTACCCGTCAAGCAACAACAAATAAATAGAACAGGAGGAGCGTTCACGTGCCTTGGACAATATTCCTCAAAGCAACAAAAACAAGAGGAGAGCAACAACAAACTCTGTCAGCGTATTTTTAAAAGGGAACAAAGCCATGGGATGATGGAATTGATTCAAGAACATAAAAATAACAAAAACAAAAAGATAAAGTACAAGAAAACATCTTCAGCTATCAATCAGGATGATAGCTGTGGTATTGCTTTATCTATCGATATCAGTGGACAAAGAAATCAAATACCAATGAATAATAAGTCAAACGTAAACATATCCATGTTGATTGATTCGATATCAAAAATGGCGGATTTATATGCGGTACAATTTGAGAACATACTTTATCTACTTGAACAATTACAATTGTGTGATCAGCAGTTTAGAGCGTTGGTGAAGAATAATAAAACGATCTGGATCTTTTTTCCTCGTACTATATTTCCGGCTGATGAAGCACCCACAATGGATCATGCTTATCATTGGCTGATACACGTACTCGCTATCAATGTCAATGATCATAGTAATTGGGAAATTGTAGATACTAGGGGCGGATCCATTGAAAATAGTGAGAGAAAGAAAGCAGTGGATAAAAGTGATGATATTGATAATGATCGTGGTGGTGATGATGATGATTTTGATGGTGCCAATTATTTTAAAGATATACACATGTTTTTAGACCATGTGGATCAAATGATGGAATCTAATCATCTTTTTGGTTCTTCTGCTACTAATACTTCGACTAGTAATAAAAATACGCCATCTCGGATCTAGATTAGAAAGAGAATCAACAAAAATTCCGAAGGCGACAGGTACATCGCATATTGACGGTGATGTCTAGATAAATCAACACCTTTTTTTTATTATCATTTTACTATTAATATTATTGTTTTTCTCTCTCCCTCCTTATTTCCTTCCTTCCCCCTCTTTTTTTATATCTGTTTTTGTTGAACGGAGCTAATATACCTTACACTTAATATACACACATAAATCCTCACTCTCTTTATATACATATATCATTTTGCTTTGCCCCCTTCCTCCCTTTTTTTTATTTTTTTTTTTATTTCTCTCTCTCTCTCTTTCATATACAAAAAAAGAAAGAAAGAAAGAAAAATTTCAATACAATAGGAAGCATTATTATTATTTTTATTACTATTTTATCATTTATTTTTATAGTTACTTATGATATCGTAAAAGTATATAAAATAAACTACGCAAAAATAAAAAAAGAAAGATAACAATCTTTATCAGTGTCATTAAGAATTTTGTTTTCCTTTTTTTTTTAAAAAAAGGGAGGGTGTACAAACCTTTCAAAAGAAAATCCCACACAAACTTAAAAAAAAAAGATCCTATCAACGCCACTATTTAACTAGTTTCCATTGGTCATTGGAATAAACGTTGTCAAATGTGTATATAACAGTAGGAAGCTTTTGAATTCTCAATTACGAAGGCATGATTCAGTATCCAGACTCACACTTCATTGAAATAAGTAATAAATCAAGGATGAAACTTGATTTACGATGACGTCTCTGGCAATCATTTGTAGGGATATTTACCCTTTTCTTCTTCTAATATTTTATTCATCAAGGGGAAAAAACAAGAAGAGACTTTTGTTTGTATGATTAGTATTAAATACATTATTATGATATACATAACACACATAATTGGTCAAATCTGGTTATGACTATGGCATTTTATATTGACAGTAAAAACATACCCCTTTGTGTTATAGAAAAACAGAGTACATAATTCCAAGTGTAATTACTTATCAGTCTCAATTATTAAAGCATTACAATTTTTCTAAATTAAATATATAACAATATCACTCTTAACAGACTTGTATCTAGCTTATGTTTCTTAAGTAGGTGCCTCCATAAGCACTCTAATATTATAGTACATATATAGTTAAACTTGGTTGATAAATAATAATGATAATATATATATATATAAAGACTAATGGAGGAAGTAGATCAAACAAGTAGCAAGTGAGCAAAGCTTTGTGCTTGTTCAAAAAGACGCACAAGCGGACATTTGAAATTTTATTATGGCCATTTTTTTTAGCAAGCTAAAATATAGCAATAATGATATTTGACCAGTGGCCAGTAGTTAAATATTTTAACAGATAAACTAGGGTATGTTAAAACTGGAGAAATATTATGTTTCTTATTGATTCTTTTTTACTTATTAAATAGCAGTACTTTTCGTATACTAAAAATAATTTTATAGTTTCTCTTCTCGAAAAGCTCCAGGGTGCTTAGTCTGAAATCTAAAAAGAAAGCCAATTTGTCTGGATTTGAAGTGCAGCAATCTTAAGTGAAAAAATGCTCTGGGCGTAATTTTTATATATATTGAAAATGAATATCAAAGTTATTAGCCCGGTTATTCGGACATCTAGTCAAGTAAGAACATGAAAAAGAATAGTTTTACTCCGTTATTACGGAATATACATTAGAAAATAAAAATAAAAAGAGCGGGGCTAGTGTGTGTATTTATTAGGGAATAATATGAAAAATTGAATATATATAGAAGGATAAAAAAACAGATGTTAAGCTACTAAGAATATATAAATAATCAGATTTTTATAGTTATTTTTCTATTAGTTTATATGACACTTCACATTAGATACTACTACTTATATTAGGGATATTGCTACTCCTAATACTACTACTGCCACTATCATTGTTATTTTTGCTGCTGATGTTGCTATTACTAGTACAATATATACCACTACCTTCATACACTATTATTCACACCAGTACTACATGCTATACATCATACACTTATAGAAAAGTTGTACTTATCAGTAGCAGAAAATAACAATGATAAAGACAGACGGGACATGAGGTAATATTAACAATATGTAACCATGACGATTATGGTAACAAAATGTGTAAATCAGGTTGTTTATCTAAAAGAAAATATTTCGAGTTGTACAAAACTGTTGTATATGTTGTAAAAAGTGCGTGTTAAATAATAACAAAAAGCAAGTAATAATAACAAATCTTTTCCTTTTATTTCTTTTCTTTTCGTTTCTTTTCGTTTCTTTTCGTTTCTTTCTTTTCCCTTTATTTATTTATTATTTATTTATATTTACCTTTCATGGATCTGTCATAAATTATACATCATTTACTTTTTACTTATACCCCACAATTTTTTCTATTCATTTATTTATTTATAATAATAATAGCAACATTCAATACCTCTACTGTTGCTGCTAATACCACTACTAATACCACTACCAATAATAACAACGAAAACAATAATACGCTGCTACGTATATATCACACTCTCATTCTCATATACTCACTCCTTTTCTTTTCTTAAGAGAGAGAATGGGTAATAACAATTCACGAATGTCTCGTGGGAGTACCGCCACCATCAATGATGATCCCTGTCTTGACAATCTCCGTCAATGGCACACAACCAGCAAAAACGATCCTTACAAGAGACAATACCCATTACCTTCCATTGCCAATGATCTCAACAATAACCGGATCAAACCTCGTAAACAGTCCTCGCCTGCTGCTGTCAACCGACGCTCGTTTACGAGATTTTTGAATTTTCGCCAACAACAGCAACAACAGGGTAGCTTAACTACCATGATATTAGAACATGATCAGCCACAAGAACAAGAACAACCACAAGAACAAGAACAACAACAACCAGAAGTATCTGCAATATCAAATTCAACAACTAGTTCATTACATTCCCAGCAGCAACAGCAACACCAAATAGATGCTGTTCATCCATTGGCTGCACCTATCAATCCATGTTCAAATATTTCATTTGATCAAAGATCCTATATTGAAGAGAAGAAGGCATCGTCTATTAAACATAGTCGTCATCAACGACATCATAGTGATAATTATCACCAACAGGCTGAAACGGCAGGGTCGATCAATAATAGTAGTTATAGATTAAATGGCAAAAGAAAATACCATGATGTAAAAGGAAGTCATTATCTTTTACCATGTGATGAAGAAGAAGTGGATCGCTTACATTTGGCTCATTTTATGGTACGATTTGCTATTCAGGGGTAAGTTTATACATAAAAAAAAATAAAACAAGTTTTGGTGGCTTATTATGGTTGTATAGAAATTATTTGGCACCTGTCAATGAAATACTAAGAAAAGGTGCTCGAGTCCTTGATCTTGGCTGCGGTCCTGGTGCATGGTCGATGGAAATTGCAGGAGAATACCCTAAATCAAGTATTATTGGTATTGATATGACTCCCATGTTCCCACGTGAGATCAAACCATCCAATTGTGCCTTTTATCAATACAATGCACTTGAAGGAATACCGTTTGATGAAAATACATTCGATTATGTATTTATGAGGTAAAGAAGAAGATAAAACATATATATATATATTTAAGAGAAGAGAGAGGGGGGGAAGGAGGGGGCTATATTTATAACTGGATAATAATAATACGAATATATATATTTGTAGATTTATGGGTCATGGTATTGAATCAGAAAAATGGACATTTGTATTAAATGAGATTATACGCGTTTTAAAGCCAAACGGATGGATGGAGTTAGTAGAAGCTGACAATGAAATACATCGACCGGGACCAGTTACAAAAGAATTTAATCAAAAGTTGATAGACATCATGACTGAAAATAAACAGGATCCTTACATTGGTAGAACATTAAAGGATAGATTACTTAAAATGGAACAGTTGACGCAGGTGTCAACCATGTTTGTGTCATGTCCTGGTGGACAGTGGGCAGGAAAGGTAATCATACAACGTTTTATAATATAACCACAATGATTATATATATATACATATATTTATTTATTTACTTCTATTATTACTGTTTATTAATACATATAGCTTGGCCAATTAACAATGCAATCTTGGAAAGCCCACTATCAAGCATTTCGGCCACTACTTTGTGAATCATGGGATATTACGGACGAAGAATATAATCAACGTTTGAAACCTTGCTGGAGAGAAGCAGATGAATACAAAACGTTTGAAAATGTTCATTTCGCTTATGCAAAGAAGAAATCAAACACTAACAAGGATAAATATTAATAAGAAATGAAAAATTATATTAACAATAATAACAATAATAACAATAATAATGTCTGTAAAATAACAATAATAGCAATAGTACTAATAATTACATATACCACACAATCACACACACA
>VCJD01001675.1:23248-37360 GCA_024140245.1 Backusella tuberculispora | reverse complement strand
TTTTTTTTTTTTTGAGAACGAGATAAATAATATATTATATTTAATAATTGAATCTTCTATAAAAGCATATATATAATAAAATGCATATAATATTTGAAAAGATCTTCAATATACATATGATTCAAATGTTGATCTAATTGTCAAGTTCTTTTGATATTACTATTTCGCATGCTAAACATTAATGTAATATATTTATAAATATATTATACGATATTAAATAAGTCTGTTTCTCTTGTATATATGCATATAATCTAGATTTTACCGCAGCTATTCATATATATATATATATGTGTGTGTGTGTATGCATATAGAGAAAGAAAGTTAAGTATACTACAAGTACAAGGAGTGTATACAATATATAATTTATCGACTTAGCTTTAATTTATCAAGTATTCTTATTCATTTTATTTATATAAAGAAAATAGGATGTAATCTGGTTTTGATGTTGATCAAACATATTGAGCCAACATGTTCGATTCGACTATTTATTCTTAATTACAAAAATAGATGTCATGCATGTACTTGTATACTCTTTTTTTTTCCTTTTTATCATTCTTATTAAAGAATAAGTTATCTATCAGTTATTACTTTTTTATTATTATAAACCTCAATGTACAAGAGAATGTTTTATATGCAAAATATATCCAAAATGAAGATTGTTTCTTCGTCATTTGCTAATCATCACTATATTGGTTGATGTGATACCAAATGATTTTCTTTTAGGAAACTTGATGAGTTTCTAATTTAAACATGTTATAACCATATGTCTTTCTAGTCTTATCTTTTTTTTATCATTATTATTACCTGTTTTAACTGTAACTGTCTAGGTGATTGATAATTAACATTGAAGTCTTCGGTCATACAAAAAGGACAAGGAACAGATTGTTTAAAACTGTATTTAATCTGTACCAGACATTCAGTGCAGATGGGATGCCTACAGCATCGGGTAAAATTGATATTGGAAGGATAATACTAAAGAGAGTATTATATATAAATATAGAATTAATATAGCAATATATACTATTTATCTTACTAAGAAACATATAGGACATTCTATGCTATTACTGATTTTCTTTTCTTTATCATTATCGTAATTGCTGTTGAATTCCAATGATATTTGTTCTAATGGTTCAGGTAAACCTACATGTAAGCAAAACGTTAATATATAACATTATACACACACATAATAGAATTAGAATACCTTTATAAAATGGAGATAGTTTTCTACCCATTATATATTCGCGTACTAGTTTCGAATTAAGTTCTTTATTTAAGCGATATAGTCCAAGAGGTACGGTTGAGCCATTGTCTACTTTTTGATGATAGTAAAGCTTTGAAGAATAGTTACCCATAATATAAACAGTTATAAAATAAGAAGAAGAAGAGAAGAAAAAAGAAAAGCTGTGTTTTTATATACTTGTTAGCATTAAAAAGTCACCTGTATTTCATGCCTTATCTTTGCTCTCTCCTTTTATTATTATTATAGAATGACCGTGACTTTTTTTCCATGCCTTTAATCTAGAAAAAGAGTAGTAGAACAATAGGAAAACCTTATTTTATTTTATTTTTCTTATTCTGTTCCATATGTCTGATCAAGACTCTTTCACAAGTGGCTATTCTGAAGTTGAGTCAGACGTTTCTTTTGCGGAAGAGGATTTACAAGACTACAAAAAAGATGGTTATCATCCCGTCGCCATTGGTGATCGCTTTGATAACGGTCGCTATATTGTTGTTCGTAAGTTGGGGTGGGGCCACTTTTCCACAGTCTGGCTTGTATATGATACCACGTAAAAAAAGAAGCTATATATACTCTTTTCTTCTCTCTCTCTCTCTCTTTCTCAAAATATACTCAAAAAAAAAAAAAAAATTATAGGACAGATACTCATGTCGCTTTAAAGGTTGTAAAATCAGCATCTCGCTATACTGAAAGCGCATTAGAAGA
This sequence comes from Backusella tuberculispora, assembly GCA_024140245.1. NCBI lineage: Eukaryota > Fungi > Mucoromycota > Mucoromycetes > Mucorales > Backusellaceae > Backusella > Backusella tuberculispora. The sequence goes on along the minus strand of VCJD01001675.1, from coordinate 35,418 downwards.
GATCAAAATATTAGAATGCATCAAAAAGACAAATCCAAGCTCAGATGGCTTTGTACATGTTACCCAACTACTTGATCATTTCTGGCACAATGGACCTCATGGACGACATGCTTGCATGACGTTCGAAGTACTTGGTGAATCGCTCTTGACGTTAATGAAGCGATACAATTATAAAGGAATCCCCTTAAACATAGTCAAGAGCATCTCTCGCCAGATATTACAAGGTTTAGACTATCTTCATAGAGAGTGTGGCATCATTCATACCGATTTGAAACCCGAAAATGTGATGGTGTGGATACCAAATATCGAGTCTCATTTAAAAAAGGAAACTCGGGAGATATTGGATCAACTTTTGCCAATGTCAAAGTCTCGTAAAAAGAGATTAAAAAAGAAATTGAAGAAACAAAAGGCAAAATCAGCAGCTGGAGAAGAAGAGGAAGAAGAGGAAGAAGAAGAAAAGGAAAACGGGTAAATTATAATGATAAAAATAGAAAGAGAGAAAGAAAGGAACTAATGATTATTAGAGATCTAGAAGCTAAATTCGCTCAGCTTGAAATACAGCAAAATAGGGATCAAGAAGGACTAAAAGTGATACAATCTTCCGTTTTAGACTTTGCACAGATAATGGATGGAACAGATGCTTTTGATAACATTGTGGTCAAGATAGCGGATTTGGGTAACGCGTGCTGGACAGATGGTGACTTTGCACATGTCATTCAGACAAGGCAATATCGTAGTCCAGAGGTCATTGTTGGTGCTAAATGGACAAGCGAAGCTGATATGTGGAGTACAGCGTGTATGGTAATGTTGAAAATGACGATGATACTAAAAAGAGCAACGCGGTTAAACTAATATGGATTATTATTATTACTATTGTTATTATTATTAAAGATCTTCGAATTAATAACTAGTGAATTTCTATTTGATCCTAAAGCAGGACCAAACTATAACAAAGATGATGGTAAGCTTAATAAGGATAAAAAATGACGCAGCGTTTATTAAAATGATTTTTATGCAGACCATTTAGCTCAGATATTAGAATTAATGCGAACAGCTCCAAAAATACTCGTGACTGGTGGTGAGTTCTCAAGAGAATATTTTGATCGTTCTGGAAAGTTAAAACATATCGTAAAGCTAAACTATCGCCGATTACGAGATGTACTTCATGATAGCTTTTTGGTTAATCCAGAAAATGCAGATAAAATAAGTGCTTTTTTGTTACCAATGCTTGAAGTGGATATGGTAAAAAGGTTACCCGCGAGCCAAATGTTACAGCATGCTTGGCTGAATTAGTATTAGCTTTTTTAATTTGTATACTTTATTTTATTTATTTATTAGCTATTGTTATTGTATGTATGTATGTATAAATACCACAAACCACAGAATAGTACATATAATTCTGTTATTATAATAAAATATGAAATATATCTATATATAAAAAGCAGTCACCGCTTCACGACTATTGCACAAAGTAAGCGTGTATGTATACAAAATAGAAATGTTAAAAGCTTACAAAAAGTAACTCACGATTAAAAAATAATAAATAAACAATTAAATAAAACAACTTATTAGCAGGTTATAATACATTATATAGGAAACTCGCATTATTTATTGTTAAAAGCCCTTAGTATGGCCTGGCTGTATATAACTTTTTATTAATAAATCCGAGACACTTCTTTATTACTTAATCAACGATATTGTTAATAAAAATAAATGAAGTGTTTATTGTTTTAATAACTTTCTAGCTTGTTTAATTCCACATTCAAATGCAGTTTTGAAATACTTTTGAGCCTTTTCTTCGTCTTGAGCTGTTCCGTATCCATTTTTATGCATCCAACCAATATAATAATTTACAGCACCATAAATCACGCTTTCAAATTGAAGCGAATATCTACCATCTACCTTTTCATCTACAATTAAAAGTTCGTGGTCATCACCTTGTATAAATACATGTGTATTTTCAGGATTTATATCACTTTCTGCTGCTTCAATAAAGTAATTAAGCGCTTTTGTATAGTCTTGATCAGCTCTTCCTCTTCCGCCGTAGTAAAGCAACCCGATGTTGTAGTAAGCACTAATATTTTTATCTTGAGAAATAGATTCGTTATAATATTTTAGGGCCATTCCGTAATCTTGATCAACTCCATCTCCATATTCGTATAGTAGTCCGATACCACGTAATGCAAAACTTTTATTGTAACTCTCTGATTCTTTTTGGTAATATTCAAGAGCTTTTGAAAAGTCTTGTAATCCGCCAAAGTCATAATGATACACTTCTCCAAGTGTAATTGTAGGATGTTTAGAGGATTCATCTTCAAACCTTTTATGCCATTGAGCAGCTATTTCTTGGTTTTTAGCGACTCCGATACCATCAAGGTACATATGGCCTATTTGAACCTGAGAATGTGGATCACCATGTTCAGCTGCCTTTCTTAAGTAGATAAGTGCAACTTCAAGATTAATGTCGATATTAATACCTCTGTAAAACCTCATTCCTTGGTCATAGCAATCGTTGGTATTCATTTTTTTGATAGATTGTTCAATCCATTTCATCGCTTCACCCTGGTTCCTTTCAACACCATAGCCTTGAATGTACATCGCACCGAGTTGAGCCTGTGCCTGACCATGATTTTTTTCAGCTGCCTTTCTTAGGTACTTTAGCGCAATTTCGTGATTTTTATCAACGTTGGTTCCTTTGTAAAATACCATTCCTTGATCATAGCATTCGTCCGCAGTCAATTCATTCATGGATTTTTCAATCCATTCTATCGCTTTATCATAGTTTTTTTCACTGCCCTGAAGGTACATGACTGCGAGCTGAGCTTGAGCTGAGCCCTGGTTTTTTTCAGCTGCCGCTTTAAAATGCATTAACGCAAGCTCAAAATTAAAATCAACGTCAGTGCCCTTGTAAAACACCATGCCTTGGTCATAACATTCGCCTGCGCTCATTTCCTTAATAGATTTTTCAATCCATTTCATCGCTTCACCTTGGTTTTTTTCAACACCATGACCTTGAAGGTACATTACTCCGAGTTGAGCCTGTGCTTGACCATAGTTTTTTTCAGCTGTTCTTTGCAAATAGAGTAGTGCTATTTCATAATTCTTTTCCACATCAGTACCATTATAAAATCTCATTCCGTCATAATAACAGTAATGTGATTTCATCGTTTTGATTGATTGTTTAATCCATTTTATCCCTTCATCGTAGTTCTTTTCAACACCATAGCCTTGAAGGTACATTATACCAAGCTGAGATTGTGCTTGTCCTTCATTTCTTTCGGCCGCATTTCTCAGGTACTTGATAGCAGCTTCATAGTTTTTGTCAACATTAGTTCCTTCGTAGAATGATATTCCATTATAATAGCAATCGTATGGATCCAAACTATTAAAGGATTTTTCGATCCATTCCATCGCTTTATCGTGATTCTTTTCAATCCCGTGACCTTGAAGGTACATTGCTGCTAGGTCAGATTCTGCAAGACCATTTCCTTTTTGAGTTGCTGCTTTAAAGTAAATGAAAGCAATTTCATAGTCTTTGTCAACTTCTATCCCTGTATAGAATCTCCTTCCTTCAAAGCAGCATGCGTGTCCATCCATTTTTTTGACAGCTTGTTTAACACATTTCATTGCTTCGGTGCGGTTCTTTTCAATCCCATAACCTTGGTAGTACATTACAGCGAGCTGAGCTTGTCCCACACCATCCTTTTTTTCAGCAGCCTTTTTCAGGTAAATTACCGAAATTTTATCATTTTTATCGCCTTTAAACCCTCTGTAGAATCGGTTTCCTTCAAACCAGCATTCATATCCGCTCATTTTCTTGACAGACCGTTCAACCCATTCCATTGCTTTTGTGTAGCTTTTTTCAACACCATTGCCTTGTATGTACATGTTAGCGAGTTGAGCTTGTGCTATAGTATAGTTTCTTTCTGAAGAATTTTCTAAATACAGTAATGCAAGTTCAAAGTTAACGTCAACGTCAGTGCCATTGTAAAACATCATTCCAAAAGTATGGCATTCGCATGGATTCATGTTTTTGATAGATTGCTTGATCCACTTCATTGCTTCGTCATGGTTCTTTTCAACACCATAACCGTGAAGATACATCACACCGAGCATACCCTGAGCTTCTCCGTAATTATCTTCAACTGCCTTTCTTAAGTAAAGCAATGCAATTTCATAATCTCTATCACCATCGGTGCCTTTGTAAAATCTTAGTCCTTCAAACCAGCATTCGTATGGACTCATTCTTTCGATAGATTGTCTGATCCATTTCATCCCTTCATTGTAGTTTTTTTCAACGCCCAAACCTTGAAAGTACATAGTAGCGAGTCGAGCTTGCGCTTCAACATAATTATTTTCAGCGGCCTCTCTTATGTAGATCAGTGCAAGCCTATAGTCTTTGTCTATATTAGTTCCTCTGAATAATCGCATGCCTTCGTAATACAATTGGAGCGGTTCTAGTTCCTGAGTAGCTTTTTTAATCCATTTCGTTGCTTCATCATAATTCTTCTCAACACCTTTCCCTTGAAAATACATCAAACCAAGTTGAAATGATACCCACATATAGTTTTTTTCAGCTGCTGTCTTTAGGTAGATCAGAGCGAGTTCGTAGTCTTTATCAATTTCATCTCCTTCATAGTATCGTATCCCTTCATAATAGCATTCTTCTGGCTCCATGTTATTTGCAGATTGTTTAATCCATTCTATGGTTTTATTGTTGTCTATTTCAGCACCATGATCACTATTGGAAACCAGTATAGTATCATCATTATCCGAAGTTTTTATTTGGGTATCAGATTCAATAGTAAGCGCTTTTTTTAAGGAAAGATACGTGTGAATAGATAGTATATGCTTTACTATATATATAATCAGAATAGCTCTTACCACTTATTTTATTATATTTCATTTCATTAAAAGAAAAGGGAAAAAAAAAGAAAAAGAAAAAATTTGAAATTATGTGACGAAAAAAACTTTGATTTGGGTGATACAAAAAAGCTCAGTCATATTACATCAATCATACCTAGTACTTAGTGGATTGATCTTAAAAGAGCAAATGTAAAAGACTCTGTTGTTATTTGATATAATAATAATAACATGGTAACACAACACATTTTATTCCAAAATGATCCTTCACTTCAATCTCCACGTTTTTATGCGATGTTTCTTTGCTGTACTTTTTCGAAAATATGTACTGATTTGTTAAAGCATTTCAAATAATGAGCAATATCATAACAGAAAAACAAGTTGTTATTAGCATATGATAATTTTAACAAATCACTCAAGTAGCTTTGACACTCAGAGCATCTAGAAATTATGTCTTTAGATGTACTACGAACTTGGGCAGTACTGTTGTGGACTATGACTACCTCACTTTTTAAATGTACACATATAGAGATTGGTCTTGATGATCATGAATCACAAGAGTTAAAAGTATCGAAATTTTTAAGGGACTTTTGGAAACGCATCGTTGATCCGAACAAGAGCAAGCTCAATAATATCGAAGCTATGGGTGTCATAATCTTTTTATTTTTTCACATCTGTTAAAGTTATAAGATTGAGTAAAGCTTCACTGGATTGGTTTTCATGCCACTCCACTTAAAGATGCCTGGGAGAATACCTGAAATACTGTGACTCTTACCTAAGCCCTATTTTTTTTATTTTTTATTTTCAATTGGGCTCAAATAGTGAGAAACACTGCTCATCAATTAAAGAGTGTTGTATTAATTATGCGCATGTAGTTACCCAAACCGGAAAAAGAAAACACAAAATACTCTCATCATATTAATGTTGATACTTACAACGTCTGTTATATAAATTATTACTTTTAATTATACTAGTATTTTTCATATATCAGTATAAATGTATGCTGCTGTTTTATTTTACTTGTTATATTATTCCAGCCATATACCCATCATCTTAATGAGTGTATTCTATTAATAACTTTATTATATAACGTCATGAATATAGAAATAATAATACTACGAATTATCTGAGATGATTTTATTAAAAGATTTTTCCATTACCTTTACATTAAAATAATTTTAAATTTAATAGCTAGGTTCTGCCATTTTCCCATTATCGTTTTTAAACACCGAAACGACTATTTTTGTTTAGAAAACCGATTAATCTATTAATACTATATATGATACCAAATCTTATATTATATACTTCTTTTTCTTTTTTTCTATAAATAAATAAACAGATAAAAGAAATATGGAACTAAATCCTCAAGAGCTTCATTACTTTAAGCGTGAGCTTATCTCTCAAGAACTTAGTAAAGAAATTGATGAGGTTCGAAAGTCTGGACGTGTTACTGCATTGATAGAGGGCAGCGGTGAAGACCAGCCCTTTTTACGTTATCTTGTCAAGAACTTCGTTGTCGACTTCCCTCTTTTAAAAAATGGTAGTAATAAAGACTTTTGGAACAAGCTCCAAGCCTTTCTTGACGAGTATAATAAACTCAAGCTCGACAACTATGCTCCAAAAAATACCGCTGATTCTCAACGCAGAATCCTAATGTACAAGATGGAGAAGATGCTCATCATTGCTCTCGGTACCAGCATAAAAACCGTTCAAGGTAAAGAAGAAGCCATAAAAGTAACTGCTGGATCTGAACAGGTTGCTGCTGATGAGGACTTGTCCAACAAATTTAATATGACCCACCTGGAAAGTGAGGAAGATTATCTTGAGTGGATTGGCATGAATGGTCTCGAGATTAATGTATGCACTGTACGTGACTTCAGTGAGAAGCGCACCATTCGTGAGCACATCCATTCCGAATTTATTATCGGTACCAATGTTGCTGCTACTGAAACAACAGGGGAAGGAATTGTTTATGTTGCTAGACGTTTCGGCCAATTCCGTCAGCTTCGTGATGACCTCAAAGCAGCTTTCCCCACTCTCGAATTACCCGCTGTTCCATCCAAGGCAAGCGACCCTTCTTATTCTGGACGCGTGAGTTACCTTCACCGCGAAAAAGATCGTATCTCACTTCGGTCTTTCTTGCGCCGATTAACCGCCGAGACGGAAATTGCTACAAGTCCTATTTTTAAAGATTTCTTAACAAAGGACCCCATTCAGTTGACCGACGCGGAAAAGCAGGATGCTGAAAAGAGACACACTATGGACCAGGCAAGAATTGATGAAGAGAAGCGATTCAGGGCAGAAGTTGATAATAAAATGGCTGAACTTGATGGGCTTCTTACTGTGTTAAAGGAAAAGGTCATGAAACCTAATGGTTTGATTGAAATCTTTGATGTTATCAAAAAAACAAGTACTATCGACCAATTACCTGTCGAATTAAAACAGGCTTTTGAATGGGGTAGAATCAAGTAAGTTTAATACTTAATTAAATGGGTATAAGAGGAGAATAAAAGCATTGATAAATTTAATAATAATCACAATAATAGCTTCGCATTTGTACTTCATACTCAGTTTGTTACTTCGGATAAATCTGTTGAAAATGTTGCCAATTTGAAACGCACAAATACATTGATGCCTTATCGCGCTATTGCTCAAATACTTAAGTTGTCTAATCCATTTGCCATGGTCAAGGGTGTGTTGGATTTATTTTTGGCACAGCCTTTTGGTGGTAGAAGTTTATTCCAAAGGTATTTATACGGATAAATAAAAGATAAGATGTGTGGCGGTATCATGGAGAAACGGAAAATGATAAATGATAAATGGCGGAGAGGGTTTATTTTTACATATTTGGTTATATTTACCTTTTATTTTTATTTAAAAATAGAATTCTATTAACCAATATGAATGAAGAATCTAAAGAAATGCAAAAGGATATCGAAGAACTCCAGTTAAAGGTCAATGATCCTTTGCTCTGTAAGAAAGTCGAGAATGCTGTCAAGTCGGACAGACCTGCAGGTTTTCAATTCAGTGGATCGGATATCAATGACACCTTGGAATTATTGAAGAATCCTACAATTGAGCCTGTATTGTCCCCTCAACAGATCTTGAAGGTTGCTTTTGCTAATCAGCCAGGAAAGGACGAAGCACGCATCTTAGTACAACAACTCTATCAGCTCTGGGTACTCTATTCTCGTAAGCAAGAACGTGAGGTTCTGATGGCATTGGTCTTCCAAGGCGTCACTGGTGAAATTATTAAGGATCTATTCGCCATTTTCTATGAACCACTTGCTCAAGTGTACAAGGCAGCTAATATTGGTGATACAATTGGTCATGTGGCCAGTTTTATTGATGATTTGATCAAGGTTGTTGATGGTTTAAACGTAGAAGATGTAAGCCACTCCGCACAACCATTTGTGGATTTGGTTCAGAGACATGAACAGGAATTCTATCAATTTGTGCATAATGTACATGCTCAAGATCAGAGTCACTTGTTTGATGATCTTTTGGGTTACGTTAATTCCTTATTCAGCTTTGTTGCAACCGGTATACCCACTCGTATTGATCTCCAGCAAATTACAGATGAGGCTGGAGTCCTGCCTTCAGATTACCCTGCACTCAAGAAAGAGATTGATTCCCTATGCGAGTACCATCTCGCACGTAAAGAAAGACATATGCAGCGTAGACGACAAAAGTTGATGTCTACATCTTCCTCATCTAATTTTGAACAGGAGGCAGAAGCACTTTCTTTCTTACCCAATTCCAATGAAGTTGTGACCGCTTTGGGCGACTTTGCTGATATTACCAACGATAGTGATATCGAGGATGACGAAACACTTTCTCATGAAATGACACTCAAGCCCCCTACCTTGGAAATTATTCCAAAGATTGTACCTAGCTTTGTCAAGCATGTTCAAACTATCATGAAGTAAAACACCTCTCCCTTTTATTTTTCATTAACTAAATAGTAGTATCCATGCTTTTTATTAATAAACTTTTTATATGATGCCAGCGTTGATAACATATACGTGCAGAATGTTTTCCATTAAATCGGACTTGTAACTCATTCCAACCATTAGAATTTTGTAAGCTATTCAAAACATAATTTAGTAAAAGTATATCATCTTGCTTTGTCCACAATTCATATCCACGTATTGCTTGCTCTGACGGATAACTTTCTTCTGACTGTTGTTCTTTTACCTTTTACATAGTAGTTAGATTAGATTATTATTCGATTTTGTTTTGTTTGTTTTGTTTGTTTTGTTTACTATATATAATTGATCTTATGTATTACCTGAGTAAATGATGGTTGTTTTTTATTGATTTTTGATTTTGTATAATTTATAAGATCTTTTGTTGTTTTTATTGATTTCAAAGCAATGGAACTGTCATTATCATCTATTTCATTATCATTATCTTCGTCTTCATCGTCATCGCTTTTAACCATTTCACCATTTTCATCGTATTCGACAATCAATTTGTTCTTTGCATTCTTGGGATCTTTTTTTGGTAGGCTTGGCCTACCCGTTTTTTGATAATTTAAAAGAATATGCCTGATCACCTTATTGGAAAGCCCAGATAGACGGACCATTTGCTTTTCACTGGCACCAGCTTTATGTGCACCAATAATTATCCAGCGTTTAGCTTCTTCTGGATCTTTTATTTGACTTGTTTTTACCATAAAGTCGATTTGTAATAATAGAAATGAGAGAAAAGAGAGAGAAAAGGAGTAAATAAAAAAAAATAGATTAAGCTATATATTTATAATAAGGGGAAGTAATTAAAATCAGGTGTCTCAACTTAAAAGAAAATGAGAAAAAGTGGGACACATGCATACTCATGCATATACCTATTGTTGTTACTATTTATTTAAATCTAAATTGATGCCTTGTTGAAGAAGTTCTCAAATAAAAAAATAAGGAAAAAATGAAAAAAAAGGCGGAGCATAAAAGTGCACTAGGTACATTATTTTATGCTTAAAAAATATAACTTTTAGTTTTGTATGGCTAATATAATTCTTATAAGCATGGAAGGTTAATATGATGAGTTGGTTATCAATACTAATATCACAAGCTCAATAGATCTAAATATATAAAATAAAACAATTAAATTACTGAGGTTTTCTCTTATGGCATACACTCTATTTACAATTGACGCAGCACAAAAGGGCGGTTTTTATTGGATATTGCTACATACACCAGAAGTCATGAATAGTGGAAAAAATCTAGACAGCTAGAGTCTAGAATAGTTCTGCCAATTTTTCAATTAACCATATACTTCTGAAGTAATAAGATTCAATCCATTTATACTGACACTATATTAGTTACTTTAATAGACCTATGCGTATGTATATAACCAAATCATATTGTTAGTGTGTATACTAAATGTAATTTACACGAATTTTGATATATTAATAAAAGAAGACTCGCTTCTCTGATAACAAATCCCCCCTCTTTTTCTTTTGATTTTCATTGTGGAAAAAATTTTAGTTTTATTTATCATTATGTTTGCCATTGTTTCTTTCATTTCGCTTCCTCTAATATTCAAAAAATAATCGACTCTGCTACTACTTTTGAAAGTATTAATAGGGGGAAAGGAAGGTTAAGATATATTTATAACATCATTTCATATAATTAATTAAATCTTCTTCTCAATACTGTACCCATTGCTTTTCAAAGACACTGAAAACAATTACTTGTTTCATAGAAAAAGGCTTGTGTTTATTTCAAGGTAAATGTCTTTTATCAGCGTTAAAGTATTCTTCTTTTCATTAAAAATAACATTCTCTACTATCAGCACCTCTTTAAGAGAATTTTCTGGGATAAAACACGATATGAAATGGAATTTTTTCTATGCAGCTGCTCTGCTGTTTGAAGCCAACACATTCGCATGTAATTTTACATTCCAGCCAGCTATTTAACTGTATTTGCAGCTGTATTTTGCCTCACTATGGTTTAAAATTCCGAATGTTGTGCAAAAAGATTTGCGTTTGAAAATAGTGGACTTTGGCTCCATTTCACTCCATTTTGTATATTTTCAAGATGTACTATTACATCCACTATACTCTTTTAGGAAAATGAGGGAAAAAGTTATTGAAAAAAAATCAAATTAATGAGAAAAATTTATGTGTTCAAGGGGTTGCCGCGTAACACTCCAATAGAGACAAACGAGTGAAATGCAGTTATTATACATAGAAAAACGTGCTTAAAAAGTATAAAGGAGTTGTATATATAAAATATAAAAACAATAGAGATCATAGAGGAGAGAGCAAAGTCAAAGTAAGTCGCCGAACTCAATATAGAAATTAAAATATGTAATCAAGATACTATGAGTGCATCTTTATTTGTGTATCTAAATTGGATATTTAGACATGAAGATAAAAAATATAAAATATGATTGCTTCATCTTTTTTTTATTTAAAACCAGCGGAAAAATTGGAATAAAATGAATTCTGGTGATATAATATATAATTGATCTTTAGAGCGAGGTCCGAAGGGTAGGGTGGATGGGGAAATCATATTTCATATTTTCTATTTGTGTCTAAATATCCAATTCAAGTGTCGAAATAAATTCTAACAGAATTGGTTGAGACACTCAAATAAAAAATATGAAATATGATTGCTAATCCAGAGAATAGAAATAGAAATAGAAATTAAGTAATATCCATGTGATTGTCTATCGCATCGTAGAAATTATTATCATCTGAAATATCGTCACTGGTGATGAAGTCAAAGGTGGATAGATGTTTTCGACGGTAATGATTCTCAAAAGTGGTGGAGGATGACCAGTTACCCATCGTGACAATGTTGTCTTTAGGAATACCTGATTGAAGAGCCAAAGAAGAGGCGATTGATCGCATTGATACTCGTTTTTCATCCGTGGACCGTCGGATAAGTTTTCTAATTCAAGACTGGATCGTAGGAGTACTGATCACTTTGTTCGGTTGTAAAGAGTTGACGAACATAGAATCGCCAGAGATCGAAACCGAAGAAAGAGGAATACGCTGTCAGTCAGAGGGTCGAAGGAAACAGGTAACACCGAGAAGGAAGGCAAGCTTTCTTTGTAAGGTGGCGAGTTTAATGTCACTGTTATCCAAGGACCGTAGATGGTCGACGGTAGGCTGAAGACTTATAGTTGGTCTATGTAGTTTTATGGGTGGTGCTTGTCCAAGAAGGGTAGTTATAAACGAGTTGAGGCGTTCATCTTCCCGAAGATCGCTTGGATTGTAATGAAGTTGGTTACGGCGGATCGAATAAGCTGTAAGGTTGAAATAGCATAAGAGTGAGTAGTATACATATCACTCAGAAAAT
>VCJD01001660.1:6159-21908 GCA_024140245.1 Backusella tuberculispora | reverse complement strand
TCCCTGTTTTTTTTTTTTTTTTTTGAAGTCGAATAGTGTTCTCACTTCTTGCCATTTACTGTCATGAGTAAAAATAGACAATTTGCATTACCAAAATCGCTCTTTTCCCACTCGACATTGAAACTTGATAAATCAAAAGAAAAAGAAGGTTGATTTAGCGCACAAATTGAACAAAATAGCGTGTAATACTAATTGACATCAATGTAGAAGAGACACCTCCACCAATCATCGACAAATCTTCCTCTTCTCCTGAACCTCCTAAGCCACTAAGGAAAAAACAAAAAAGAATCACCATCGATCTTGATAGTGAAAAGGATAGTAATAGTAGCAGTAGTGGTAGCGAAGAGGAAGCAGCATCAAGTGATGAAAATAGTGATAGTAGTGACGATGATGCCGAACAAGAATCACTCAATCAAGTGATTATAGCAAATAGACTCAGCAAACTATTCTTAAAGGTCAGTTCAGTCCTTTTGATAATCTTCAGAGATATGAATTGAAAATGCCCCTTTTTTTATCGTTGTTTTGTTCAAAAAAAAAAATTGTATGATATCTTAGTTAGAGCGCAAACAAGCACGTCAAGCAAAGTTAATCGAACTGACCCGCACAGCCAACAAAGGAATTAGAAAGACCAATAGAAAGATTGAAAACCTTGTAAACTACTTAGCGGAGAGAAAATATGAGCGTAAATCCACACCACCAACAACCAAGTTTCATAAGAAAGCATCAACATCAGCAGCATCTTTAAAAATTAAGTCTGAAAAGAATGATGACGACCATTCTCTGTTCTTAAATCCTCCAGAGACACACAAGAAGTCAAAGCGGAAGTCATAGTGTAGACAATTTATAGAGAATAAAAAGACCAAGGTTATTTTTTTTTCATACATGCATTGTATCTTTTGTATATATATTTTCTTCTATTGACAGATTAGAAAGCGGCATATTTAATATATATAAAGTTGGTAGTAACAATAAGCATTATTTACTTACTATAAACAACCAAGTTGATCATAATTAAATTCGATCAAAATGTAATATAAATATAAAAGGAAATTCCAAAAGCACATCGACATCCTTGTACACAAAATACTTAATAAATCTTTGATATCCTTTTTGATTGGTTATTGTAAAGATGTTCGTACTTGGATAGTTACCATAGATCATAAAGCATCAAAGACCTTATATATATGCGATTTTTATCATTTTCCGTTAATCATAATTTCTCTTTTTTAGTTAGACAGAAAACAGTTTACTCAAGTAATAATTAAAAGCAGGATCGTAAATAGCTACGTTCTTTATTGATGTTATTCTCAATACTATCATAACGTTATAAAAGAAAGAAAAAAACTACTTGTTCTACGCTTTCTGAAGATGTAAAAAAAAAAAGTGTTACTGTGATTACCTTCTATATAAATACTCTTGATGAGAGTATTGTTTTGTACGGTAAAATACGATTATTGTAAATATAAAACAAACATTTATATATAAATGGTAAAAGAAGCTTATTTTTGTAAGCAATAGATTATCTTTCAGGTCCCAAAATAAGCTCATGCAGTATCTCGATAGCCTGCTTGGCTTTATACTTTTTCCTGAAGGAAGTTTCAAAAACTATATGATCTAAAATGGCTAGTACATTGAAAGTAAACAAAAAGCATCGTCTCACTTTACAACAGCGAATAAAAAATGCCAACTTCCATTTGATGCATCTGAGAATCTGAAGCTAGCTTCATATAGAAGTATTGTTTTGCATTTCTGTGCATGGAACCTTTTAGAAAACTGATTTTGATAGAAGAACTCTTTCATACTTTTCTTTTTCAAAAATAATAATGATTATTTATCGCTTTGTTTAAAATTAAAATCAAAGGTTGATTTTTTTTCTCAAAAAAAAATACCAATTTGGGCTTTGAAATACAAATCAAACCTTTGCCAAATAAAATACGCTGTTATTGTTGGTGCGATCTCGATATAATTTTTTAAAAAAAAGTGCCCTAATTTAGAAGTGAGTTTATCTATTAAAAAAACATAACGATCAGTTTTCCCATTTCTCCTTTATTGTAATTCCCATTAAATTTAAATAAACATGGGTAATTTTAGCTATGAAATAGATTGACCCTACATAATATATAAAATCATAGTACTTGAAAAAAAACTCTTCATTATATGTTTATATTTCCGTTAACATGAAGTTTATTAGACGTTTTTAAATGAAAAATAAAGAGGGGAGGAGGATCAAAAGTAAAAAATATGTAAATGGGCAACAAACAAAAAGCTCTTTTTTTATTCATAATTAATTGGCTGTTCCTCCTCACTGCTGGTGAAACTGTCACGCATTTGTGTAATCATTATATTAGTATATAAAGTTAGTTGCTTTTCGTTTTTAAAAAACTAACTTGTACCTTTTTCTTTAATTCTCAAACACATATACATTTATATTACCTTATCTGACTCTCTCCAATGGTTGCTTTACTAGGTGATTCTGTGGTTATTATCAACCCTGAAAAACGTTATAAAGAATATAAAACGATAAAATGGTCTTGTAATGGTGTTGAAGACATCGCAGAGTTTATATACATACCCTTTATCTGCCTCCGAGATCAATCAATAGGTTTTTTTGCTATTCAAGTATCCATGCTAAAAGAATTCAAGAAAATGATGAAACCAAAAGAATGCTGGGACACCATTGATTTTAGAAATCCTCAAACAAGGTATCAAGTCACAATCTCTGAAAGATTTCAGTTTGGTCAAAACAGAGAGCAAAGTTTTCGCTTCTTTGTACTGCAGAGCAAAGAAATCAAAGCTATCCAAGATCAATATGTCTCAGCAGCAGAAAATATCCAGAATATAAATGAATTGCTACAGTTTGGAAATCAACTTTCTGAAAAGATGGGAGATTATGCTACCCCTATTGACATTATTCATGCTGAATATACTAGTATCATTAGCAGATCCGTTTTAACTTTTTTCGAGGCTGATTTACTTCATTTTATTTGAAAAAAGAAAAAAAAGATTCCATCGTATAATTTTTTGTACATTTTTGCAGCTTAGATTATTTATTTTATCTCTTATTGTATATTACACGTGTTTCTTTCGTTCCTTTTTTATAAATAAAAAAAAGCATTGGAACTTTAAAAAAAAAAGAATACAATTATTCTTTTCTTAAACGATTCTAACTAAATTTGTGAATTTCTACAAAAATTGTATCACTTATCTTTTTTGACCAGGGATTAAAGATGTAACCCTATCTCTTTATATTATATATTTTTTTATGATTGGTACGAAGAAAAAAAAAAGTGGAATTACAGAAATAATGATAGCAGTATGACTATAAACATTTGAATCTTGTAAATATAAAAAATTGAGAAACTGCATCTACAAATCTGTCGTAAATCTATCATATTTATTGTTGTTATTATTGTTATTGTGCAGCCTAAGTACTTTTTTTTCTAAAAAAAAAAAAAGAGGGTAAAATATGGGAACTGTCTCTATGAACTGATTTCTATTTCAATTACCTCTGCATGCGGACAATTTCTTGAAGTCAGGAACGACACTAATAAGGTTAGAATAGACAACCCCGAAGGTTTCGCCATTACTATTATCTAACGAAGTAAACAAAGCTTTTAATCTAGCATATAGTCCAATACATACACACATAAATACCTAAATATACTTCATCATTTTTTTTAAATTTATATCGTTTTTATGCTATATACTTAAGAGAATAAAAATCTATGTGATTGACTTTTAGGTTTCTGCTTCCTTTTTTCCATAAATAAAGATACGGTATATCCAAAGTGTATTTATCCGATCGCTATTAATATTTTAAAAAAAAAGTAAATGGCTATATATGTTTGTAGATTGTGAGAAATAAGTATGATAATGTATGTGAATTCTAAATAAATAATCACTAGATCATATTTTCTCATGGCTTCCAGTTCTTTATGTAAGAGAACTTTTTAAATACAGTAACTACTAATGTGATGCTTAATGCCACCACGTTTGCTATAGATAAATAAATATAGAGTTTGAAGAGTTGGATTTTAATTTTGTAAGAACTGTGCAAGGAACCAGCGTACAGAATTCCCAGCTTATCGATTTCAGTTACCCTAAACTTATTCTGTAAATAAATATTGCAGAATGAAAAAGATGTTTTATATATATATATATATATAGTTAGTCATAATTTTGATTATTCTTTTTCCCAAGAGAACACCTAGAAAGGCATTGTTTGTGTAGAATATGTTTATTTTTGTTCAATTTCTAGATTTTTTGAAGTTCAAACTGGATTTTTCTCCCTTCTTCAATACTACTATCAATTTGTTCTTAATTCGATATGGCTCGCTACATTACCAAGTATCTAAGTTATAGATTTACAGCTTTTATTATCTTTACAGTTGATAAGCATCTCGCTTTAGCCTATTACCCTGTATAATGATTATTGTACAATTTAGGCTTTTGTATACGTATATATATATATATGTGTGTGATACTATTGTTTTAAAAGTACTATCAAGAAAAGTATATAGTTCATTTTATCTTTTTTTATTTTATTATCTTTTTTATTTTGTGTTTTATTTTAAAAAATATATAATGGTGATAATATTATAGTATATTAATTCTCTGCTTGAATGAATAGAAATACATATCAAAAAGAAAAGGATGAGAAAATAGGAATGGAAACATAAATTTAAAAGGTATAATATGGTTTTCCATATAACGTCTATTATTTATAAAACAAAAAACTCATACAGCCTTAATCTTCACTACCAATTCTCAACATATCAGAACCACTAAATATATATCTTTCTGAACCTTGACTAGTTTTTAAGATACTATTTGGGTTGGCAGGCTTGATAGACTTATCGGCTGCAACACGACGATATGCTCTACCCATTACATTATCAGGAACCAAGACACCGTTACCAAATAACCAGTTAATTGGTGTCATAGAAAATTCAATGAGTGACTCTGTCCATCGTGGGTTTTCGCGCTGTTCTGTTACTTTAACAGAAGGAGTTTTAAACACAGATACACGCTCAAACCCTACTTCAGAAAAATATTCTTCATTTTCTCCCTTGATTCTCAATACTTGAATTTTGGAATCTTTATTTACTCCCTGTATGTAAAGAAGCGTATATATATTATTAATATTACTATTATATGAATATGTATATGTATATGTTATATACTTACAAAGGATGAACAAAAAAGTACATGAACAGGAACTAATTCTTGATTTGGTAACCTATTTGCATCCGCAATAGCCTTTGCTGTGTTACGAATGTAGTCTCGGTCAAATTTCAAGTAATTTTCGTCACTACCAGCTGTCTTTGGAGTTGATCCAAAGCAAAAGAAAACATCACTAGATAACATATATAAAAAAATTAACCGTTTTGTTTTGCTACTGTTTCATTACCTTCCTTTTGAAATTGAAAAGAGTACTTACTTCACATTTTTAAAGTCATCACTACTTGTTTCAATGTTGTCAAAATCAACTATTTTTTGGACCTACATTGATATTTTCGGCGGTAAGTCGATAAAGCTTATATATTAGGATATCATTTTTTTTTAAAATTTACCAATTTACTCTGTGGAATATCATCATCAAACTTTGAAATACGTCTACCAACTGATACGATCTTGGTATAGTTACCATTTTTTAAAACATCTTTGATAACTTGTCTTCCAATAAGACCTAAGTAGTTACAGATTAGCTCTTTTTTTCCCTTTAAGCACAAAAATTATCATACAAACCTGTAGCTCCAACAATAAGTGCAGTTTGATTCATGTTTTTTTTTTGTATAATAGCGAAGAAAAATAAAATGAAATTGAAAGTAGACAAGAAACCTTGATTCTTCTTGGTTTATATATTTTGTAGGAGATTATTAAATATGGCAGAAATCAACGTAATTTATTTTCCTTTTTTGGTAAGAAACGTCACCCACAAAATCACAACAAATTGCGCAGCTGCTTCCTCTAGGTTCCAAAATACTTATTTGATAAATCCAATGTCACAATGCGAAATGAATAAATAAACAGCTTGAGGCTTCTATTAAATTCAAATAATATCAGGTATTACCATGATTGTTCTAAAACTTTTACTTGGATTTGCCATTTTTGACATACCCTGTAAATATATACATAATTTATAAAAATAGAGCCGAAGAGATCCTCTTTTTTAAAAAATGGGTTTGTATTGAAAAATGTTTATTTATTAATTTAATTTTGTATAAAAAGTTCATTTCTTGGCTTTGGCTTCCATTTCCAGCATATCAGCACCAGAAAACTTATATGTGGCTGAGCCTGAATTTAATTCTGAAATACTACTTGGATCCAAAGGCTTGATTGATCTATCAGCTGCAACTCGACGAAATGCTCTACCGATTACATCTGAAGGAACAAAAACCTTTAAGTTAAATAGACAATCAACAGGTCCGACTACAAACTCGAAAATGGATTCAATTAAGCGTGGCTTTTCTCGTTGCTCTTTGACTTTGACAAACGGAATATGGAATACAGATATACGCTCAAATCTCAAACCGGAAAGATACTCTTCATTTTCGCCTTTATTTTTTAGTACCAAAAGACTGGAATTTTTGTCTGCTTTCTGTAAGATTATATATTAAAAAAAAACTTGACGATAAAAGATAAAGCTAAAAGCTTAAAATTTTTATAACACTATTATATATTTACCTTCGCAGAACAATAGAGGAAATATACAGGGATCAATTCTTCGTTTAGCACTTTATTTACATTTGCAATGACTTTTGCTGTATTACGCACATAGTCTCGGTCGATTTTCAAGAATTCTTCTTCAGTATCAGTTACGTATGGAGATGTTCCAAGGCAAAAGGAAATATCACTATATAAAGTAATATATATATACACTCATATTTATATACTTATTACTAATGTTATCTGCTACTACTTGCTTTACGTTTCTAAAATTGTCATTATAATCTTCAATTTTTTCAAAGTCGACTATTTTTTGTACTTATTTCATGATAAAAGTAAGCCCAATGGAAGTTTTTAAAGAAAGCAATAATTATTACAAGATTTTCCTGCATGACATCCTCATCAAATTTTGATAAACTTCTTCCTATCGATATGATTTTGATGTAATCGCCATTTTTTAAAACATCCTTGATTACCTGTCTTCCAATAAGACCTGAAGCTCCAACAAATAATGCAGTACGATTCATATTTTTTTATGATGATGATGAAAAAAAAAGAAGAGGAGGTTTGCTTTTTTTTATAAAAAAAATCTTGGTTTCTTACCGTGTAACACAGCAGCGAAAAGACTATGAAACATCAGAATTTTATTGGTTATCGCGAAAGGCGCCGGTCTTGTGGAACTTTATGATAGAACATCAGTTTCATTGGCTATCGCGTTTTTTATAAATCTGATTGAAAAGAGCTAAACAAATGTCTATATTATCTTTTTGAATAGCTCATGAATAGGGGTATTATCTATAATTATGCAACACATCTCTGTGCCTTCTCTCCTCCGAAATCAATTCATTTGAATACCGAGATGATAGTAAATTCTCTATTGGGAGGAATATGGGCATGAACCTAAATAGGTTCACCATTTAATCTGCTATAGTATAACTGTCATGTCGTCTGCTTGATAATACTCGGCAACATTTATAGCTCGTTGATATTTGAAATTATGTTTGGTTTTGGTTTCTGTTGATTTCACATCATGTTCACACAAAGCAGAACGTGTTACTTTTGTTTCGTATGTAATTGACATTTTATGTCAAATATGGTACATCCATTTTATAACAGCGCAAAAAATCATGTTTTTTAAAATCTATCAGGGCCCTCAAAAACCATTTTTTTCCCCAAAAAATACAGTAAATTTATTGAATAGACTATAAAGAACAATTATACTGCATTATTTCATTGCTTTAGCCCTTTTTCAAGTCTCTAATACAGTCACACCGAAAAATGTTTAACGGTTTTGTCAATAAATTAAATGATCCAAAATAAAATATTAATTTCTATAGCAACGAGAACTAAGAAAAGCTTTAAACAATAATAGTTTCATATGTCATATTTTATTTTATAAAAAAAATAAAGAAGGTGCTCAATATAAGAGTGCTTGAATTTAAGGCTAATTCGATATAAGAGTACAATTTTTCAAAAAAAAATAAGACTTGGCTGGCTTTAAGCCCGCTCTTTTTAAGGTTAATTCGATATAAGGCTGCAAAATCCTGAAAAAAAGAGCTACTCTTACATCGAGCACCTACTGTAAAAGATATGTTTGTGTTGTAATGCCTTTCCACTATTATATGACTGTCTTTGAATATCCAACGAAAAATATATTCTTTCAATTGCGTATTCATATTTACTAAAGCAACCGTATTAAATTTATAGTTTGAAAGCTTCTATTTTTACATTTATAGACAAAATATATAGTCAAATCAACCATCAAAAAATCCGAGCTTTTTTTAATACCACAAACTGGAGGATATCTGTTTTGAAATGAGAGAAAGATAAAAGGTGGGGCACGGGGTTTCTGGCTTGAGGATATCCCTCTTTTTATTTTTAGCTGAAAAATCAATTAGAGTTGATCTTTTACATTGTCGTTTTATTTTTTTTATTTTTGCCAAAGTCGTAATTTATTTTGTAAATATCATAGACCATCGTTCTTTTTTTTTTTTCATGTTATGATGAGAATAGCATTGTCTAGTACTATTCTATTGATCCACATCAGTGATATATTGGTAAATGTATTATTCCTTTTTATTTATCTTTCTTTTTTTAGACCTATATAAGATGATATATATTCTTAACCAAGGCCACGAATATAACACTGCACTGTACATATAAAGATATAAATTTAAATTTCTAAATTAGGTTTAAATATACATTCCTTCCTTTAGAAATGTTAAGAAAGCATGTGCTTCATGATTGATATTATAAAAACAGGTGTACTTGGATAAATAATTGTGGATCTGTAGGCAATATGTCCGAATAATACGTTATAATAAATCAAAGTCAATGACAATTTCCAAGTAGTCAGCAGATCTCTTTTCTTTTTATTATCATTGTCTATAGGCCTAAAAACTACTGACATTAATCGTAATTTTTTTGCAGAATAACAATATATTCTTTTGTGGCTGACGATATATGAGATACTCTCATAGTGTGAAATACCAGTTAATGTTAAAATTGTATAATCTATGTTATATCTGTACAAAAGTACAACAAAACCAAGTCATCAATCATTTTATTAACAAGTGGTAGAACGAATCAAATGATAAAAAATTTTATACAAAAAAAAAAGAAGTAATGTTTTATATTAAAAATGATTGTGGACGCGAGCACTGATACAAGCTTTTGAGGTGGTTATAATATTATGTACGGATCAACAAAATAAGCACTATGGTTCATCAAATAGGAATTACTATCAGTCTGAATATAAGTTACATTGTAAGCTCATAATAGCTTCATTGATACATGTTCCAGGCTTCAATGTTATCTTAATTAAAAGCTGAGATGCCCGTAATGCAAATAAAAGAAAAGATCCCTCAGTTGAACATGCACAACCCCCCTTAGTTGATTTATAAATAATCGTTATGATCCAACATTTTAACAAATATCAAATGATAAATGGAAATATTTATTCAGTTTTTACATACATAATATAAATGATACAGATAGAAAATATCATTTAAAAACAGTGATATATAGCTTCAAATTCATTTCAAGAACATACGACCATATTATATATATAGTATGTACTTGTACTCTTTTTTTTTGTGTCATCCGCATTTTGCCACTCCCAAATCAACTATCATCAATAATAGTTGATTCACTAAGCAGGATAATACTCCTCTGCATGTAGTCCTATTAACTAGAATAGAATTAAAAAAATCTACGCCAATATCAATAAGCATATAAAGAACAGCGTTATGACTATTTATAGCATAAATATTTATCTGCGGGATGTTTATATATGGTAGAGATTTAGATAAATTTACTTGATGTTATCCGCAAGTGATACACGAAAAATAAAATACAATAAAAAACAATAGGTTCTAATTAAATATATATGATCTTATCTGACATAATATGCTATTCTATAGCAAATCATCATAAAGTAAAATATATATAGGTGAATAAAAACAATTTTTTTGAACCAATGGTAAAAATAGTTACACGAAACATGGATTATTTTATCATTATAAAAAAACAAACTTTGAGTACAAAAAAGTTACTGATAAGAAAAAAAAAGTTCCTGATAAGATTACACATAATATTTCATGCTCTTTTGGTATGTAATTTAATCTCAACTATACTATTATATTATTCAAGCGGATTTAAACTTCTGCTATGATAGATTGAATCGCCTTACCCTATACTGACCTTTTCTTCAGGTTGAAAAGAAATATACATATTAGATATATCTATAATCATGTTACAACCAGATTGGTCAAACAAATGCAAGATAGGGAAAGCTATTGATAAGTATTTCTAATTATGGTTTGCTTGTTTACCACATGACTCACACGATACATTGAGTTTTATATAAAAGGCTAATCATTGTCTCCTTTAAAATTGATTCCAATTTCAAACTTTTTATATTTTATTTGCTCTTTAATTAATAAAGAAAGACACATTAAATTATGGCTGTCGTCTCCAATACTGCTCTTCTTCAAAAATATCTCTCTCTTGGACAAAATGGTAAGGTCCAAGTCGAATATGTTTGGATTGGCGCTGGCAATCAATTAAGAAGCAAGACACGCACTGTTGACTTTGTGCCAAAGGCTGCCTCAGAACTTCCAGAATGGAACTTTGATGGTTCTTCTACTGGCCAGGCAGAAGGGCATGACTCTGATGTTCTTATTCAACCTGTTGCTTTGTATGCCGATCCTTTTCGTGGTGGTGACAACAAGATTGTGCTCTGTGAGACATTCAATAATGACGGTACTCCTCATGCTACCAACTATCGCCATGTCTGTGCTAAGACTATGGCCGCTCATGCTGATAGCAAGCCTTGGTTTGGCATTGAGCAAGAATATATGCTATTTGATCCAGAAACTTCCAAGCCTTATGGTTGGCCCATGCATGGTTTCCCTGAACCTCAGGTATATTTTAAACGCAGGAATTATATTTAAAAGTTTGTTTATTGAGACAATTATTTAATAGGGTAAATACTACTGTGGTGTAGGTGCAGGAAAGATTTTTGGTCGTGATATCGTTGAAGCTCATTACCGTGCCTGTTTATACTCTGGTGTTAATATTTCTGGTGTTAATGCTGAAGTTGCTCCTGGTCAATTCGAATTCCAAGTAGGTCCTTGTGAAGGTATTGAAATGGGCGATGACCTTTGGATGGCTCGTTATCTTTTGGAGCGTGTATCTGAAGACTTCGGTATTGTTGTCTCTATTCATCCTAAGCCTATCAAGGGTGACTGGAATGGTGCTGGTTGCCACACTAACTTCTCTACTGAAGCAATGCGTAAGGAAGGTGGTATTGAGGCTATTGAAGCTGCAATCAAGAAATTGAGTCTTCGTCACAAGGAACACATTGCTGTTTATGGTGAAGATAACGACCAAAGATTAACTGGTAGACACGAGACTGGTCACATCGATGACTTCAGCTATGGTGTCGCTAACCGTGGTGCTTCTATTCGTATTCCTCGTCATGTTGGTATTGAAGGAAAGGGTTATTTCGAAGATCGCCGCCCTGCCTCTAATATTGACCCATACCAGGTTACCAATATCGTTGTTGAATCCACTTTTGCCCCCGATCTTTAAACACACACACATATATATATAAACTAAACAACGACAATATGGTAATTTTCCCTCTCCTTTTTTTTTTTCGCTATGTACATTATTTATTGGCTATGAAGCTATTTCTGAAAAAAAAAAATATGGTAAAACTTATGTCATCAATAAAAATCATTACATGAACCATAAAACGAGTTTACTGCTTGTATGAAATCTCCGCAACATTGTTTTTACTTGTCTAAATATATTAGCAAAACTAATGTTAATCTGATTCATGGTTGATATTTCAAAAGTATATAGCGATGAGATTTCCGAATTTTTTTGTAAAAAATAGGCTTAAATTAAAGCAGTTAAAGACATAATTTTAATTGATTTCCTTGGCCTCTTTTTCTTTCGCGTTGCTTTTTACAATATTTTAATCTGTTTTAATTTATGTGGCGAATCGTCTAATAAAATTAAAAATGTGTATCCAACCAGATTTAAAAGTTTTTTATTCTGTTTTAACTCAACAATGGCTCTTAGATTATTGAGCTCAGTTTTTACTAATAGGTTTTATTTTCATAGCAAATAATGTTATACCCAATAAAATATATTAGAAAGGGTTATATTATAATTTACCCTATATCACCCGGGGTATGTACTTATTTCTCGACATAGTACCCAACCAATACTTAATTGAATGCAATTGGAAGCGCCTGGCTTTTCCATAAATCATTGATCAGTTTCTTTTTGATCTCTAACACTAGCAGTACATATTATCAGGCTTTATCTTTATACTCTTCTCTTTTTATATTACTAAAATATTTCTTTTTATTAATGGTGAGGCGGTTCTGTTGACTAATGGCAAACATCACCTCTGCTCAATATAGAGAACTTTAATTTAGTAAAAAAAAAGAAACCCCGTCATTTTATCAATAATAAACTTGATTTTTTTTTGCACAGTATATCAAAAAAAAAAGCTATCTGGTTCAAATCATAAGTACAAAGAAACTCACCAATATTGAAAACTAAATGGTTACAAATATATACATTAGCTGTATATACAAGTAAGTAATCTTGTTTTTCATTATGTAGTGATTAGGTACATAAAAGGGAGTTGAACTCAGTGAGACACGCCTTTTTATAAATTAACAAGCGATCTAGGCTATTTTAAATCCTTTTTTCCCCCTTCTCAACATTTTTTTTCTTCAAGATGGGAAGAAGTAATATACGAAGTCTATGCATTATTATGGTTTTTATCTCAATCACGTACTTATTTGTACAAATCGTTTATTCTATAAGAAAACCAAAAACGGCTCCTGTAAAAGTAAATAAGCCATCGCATCCACCAATGAAATCATCCAAGACTTCAAAAGAAAAATTCATGTCGTATTTTCCTCACGGGTAAAGTAACTGAACAAACATTTGTATCTCTTTTCGTTTTCTTATATTTCGTTCTTATTAGAGACTTAGCTAGTCAGCATGAAGCAGTTCGTAATGCATTTCGAATTGCCCTCGAAACAAAAAGAACGCTGATACTACCTCAATTGCGCCTTGGCACTCACTCTAGTTGGGATCCTTTCCCCACTCTACAGAAAAGATATGAAGAGGAAGATAGACAGAAACTTAAAGAGGAATGCAAGGTAATTAAATCAAATTTATGCGATACCTTAAATGATTGGATTGAAGTACCATGGTCGACATTTTTTGACCTGAGAGCAATAGAAAAGAAGTTTCACATCCGTATTCGAGAACGAAAACAAAGCCATGCTTGGGGAATTGACGATCCTTTAGTCCAGAATATTGAGGCTTCCGATATCATTGTGATTGATCCTACTAGCTTTCCCAGCAATGGTTCTGACTGGGATCCGACATCAGCAAATAAAAACAAGAAAACTAGCTCTTTCAAAAAATGGCTCAAAAAGCCATTAACTGAAGAAGAAAAAAGTCGCTCTCTGAAGTCACCCTTAACAAAGATTATGAGACCTAATCAACTTTCAAGTAGAAAAGAACGCTATATTCAATTTGGATCGTTATTGTACGGGCTGCGATTTCAGACAAGCGCTAATAAGGCACAGAATGAACTACACAAATCTTTGATCACAGATACATTTGTTTCACCCAATCGCTTACAGTTATCAAACGAAATTTCAAAGAAAATCATTACCGCATTGGGAGGACCAAACGCTTACAGTGTACTACATTTTAATTTCGGTAAACTAGCACGTTCGGAGTTAGAAAATAGAAGATCGTTGATCATAGCAGAGGCAGAGATTCGAGGCACTAAAATGTATGTACCTGAGGAGCCTAGAAAAGAATTATCAAGTAGAGAACTAGTCGAAAGATTAAATCCTGTTCAACAAACGGAGTTAATGAGAACTCTTGTGCGTGAACTCTACGGTGATATGCCTATCAATCAAGCTTTAGCTGCTGGTCTAGAACATGAGCCATCCATACTCAAAACTGTTTTATCCAAAAGTGAAGACCTGATCAGCTCTAAAGGACGTGGGCGTCTTCTTTCAGCCTGTATTGATTACAGGACAACGATAAACAAAAGATACCCAGTGAATTTCCTTTTCAATGATGTATATGAAGATATAGTTAATCACAAAGATTTATTCGGTCCTTTATTGGAAACTTTTCCATGTACATTTACCATTGATGACCTATACCGGCTTAATGTAATAGACTCTCAGTGGGCAACTAAATTTAAATTGGCAAGTGAGCGTAAAGTCGATTACGAAAAAATCCTGTTACCAATAGTGGAAGTACTAGTAGCACGACGCAGCTACAGTTTCTTTGAAGCACCTGTTAGTAAATTGGCTCGACTCATAGCATGGCATTAAAATCTGTTTGTTTTCATTTTCATTTCCATTTTTTTCTTTTTTAAAAAAATAAAGAAATCTGTTTAAGCATTCCCTGGTTAAACCAAACTCTTCCCTTTCTATACTCTCTCCTTACATAAAAAGAAAGTTTACCCCTTGCATTTTTTAGTACTTTATGAGCCACGCATATAAATGTATTATCAAGTTATTGTTTTGTTTCTATTTATCTTTTCTCAATTCCCTCAACTATTTCCTTTTCTTCTTTCTTTCACCTTTACTCATTTCCTTTTCATTACACTTTTTTACATAAAATAAACAAATAAACATAGGCATAAATAAATACTAAAATGTCGCCTTTAGAAATTAAAAGAGAGAATGCTAATACAAAAGAAACATTTGAATCAGACGACGGTTTATTTACTAGACTTCAAGAAGAAAATGCGCGATTACCACCTCAGGTGAGAAACATTTTATTTTTCTCTAATAATAACATGCTTATATATAGCATCGATATATTCTGTATTTCTTCTTTTTCCTTTCCTTTCCTTTTTTTAAAAATAAAAGAGAAAAGGAAAAAGGCAATCTATAATAAATTTAAATTAAAATATGTCTTTTTATTGCTCCTTTTGTTCTTCCCCTAGGATTCTACCGCTTTTATATTAGCTCAAATAGAACGTCAAAATGCACTACTAGAAAAAGACCCTAAATCAATTTATATTCAGTCAAATGAGCTTAAAGCACATTTTTCTACAGTGCAACAGCTAGTAATAGATAACATTGTATCTAGCTGCATTTTTCCTGATGAACAAAATATAAATTCAGAAGAAATAGATTGGGGCTTTTGGGAAGCAGTGATTCAAGACTTTGATCAAGTAGCATTAAGACTTCCTCATTTACTATCATTCAAACTAAGATCTGGTATTCCCACTCGTGTAAGGGGACTCATGTGGCAAGCTATGTCAAAATCAGCATCTTTACATCTCGAAAAAGTATATGGGCAGCTTTGTAAAGAGAAATCACCACACGAGCGTATTATTCAACGAGACCTCTCAAGAACTTTCCCTAGAATCGATATGTTTAAGCAAGAAAACGGTCAAGGTCAAGCTTCAATGAAACGAATACTAGAGGCATATAGCTTATATGACTTGGATGTTGGTTATTGTCAGGGTTTAGCATTCCTTGTCGGACCTCTATTAATGAATGTAA
>VCJD01001624.1:2858-14455 GCA_024140245.1 Backusella tuberculispora | reverse complement strand
AAAAAAAAAAAAAAAAAAAATATTTAAAAAAAAAAAAAAAAAAAAAAAAAAAAAAAAAAAAAAAGACAGAACGTGATTAAGACGGAAATATGATAGCTTACATCTTTAATTTTATTTGAAACTAATAATCAAAAGTATTGCTTCATCTTCCGACATTGGACAACCTTATATTTATACCAGTAAATACGAAGCATTTGAACCAACCATAGCCTTGTTGAAGCTTGATGATGACTAAGTTCACTCCCCATTCAGTTATAAAGATTTTATAACTGCAAATTCTGTATCATAAATTACTCTTTCATATTCTGTTCTTATTTACTATCACGTCTATTTAAGTTTTTTTCTCATGTCCAAATATGAAAGCTACACTCTTTTTTCTCTTTGATCTAGTTCAATGCTTTAATAAAGTAATAGAAAGTCGAACGTATATTCATAAATACCATTTTTGGTAGCTAAAGTTGTATGTAATTCAAAATCTCGGCATGCCTTAATATAACTGGCTAAATTATTCAAAAATGGAAATGATTTAATATTTCGATAAAATAAAGGTAATTTATTGGCTCAAATAGAGTATACGATTTCAACTTGTCGTACACTTCTCAGAGATTTTGTTTAAGATTATTAAGAAAGAATATAAAAACTAATGAGAAAAACCTTCAAATTCAAAAGGTTATATACTCTTCTAGCTATTTTCCCAATAAATTGGAAACTTTTTCTCATTAATCTGAATATATAGACATATTTTTACTCATTTTTCTTGAAATCAACAGTGCAGAATGGGAAAGATATAAGATATAGGTTTCATTATCAAAAAAGATGATAATATTAGCAAGATCTTATTGGACAAACTTTAAAGGATTATGTCACATCTTGAAATTGAACATCCGATTGATCTCGTAAAGGTTATTTTTGAAAATTATTTTTTGCTTACCATTATTGTTATTATTTTTTTTATTTTTTTAATAGGAGTAGAGTCATATTAAAACACACACACCCAAAATAATTATACTAAAATAAAAACTTAAAATAAAAATAAAAAAAATAAAATAGTCTGTTATGGTAAGCTACCAGTTTATTTTAACCTTAATGTCCTCTTTTTAATTAAAGAAATTGAAAGATCTAAACTGTATATAAAACCACAAATTGAAACGAAAATAAAAAATGACTCTTCTAGTATCAACAGATCTATAATTACAATGGGCAATCTTCAGACGAAGTAAAGACAACTGAAGGGTTTGCTTATAGTCAAGGTCAGACAAATCAGTACAATGCACCGTTGCCTAGCAACTTTGGTTTAAGATATCAATCATTTGATCCTTCATCATTTGATCACACACATTCCCATGACTTTCAGCTCAATAGAACTCAACAAACAAATCGTACGGAAGAGCAAGGTTTCAATAGCTTTCATTCGGTTTGTTTGTTATCTTATTGCTATTGTTATCATTATCATCAATTTTTGTTTTAACGTTGCTTAATTTAGATGAATCCTTCACAAGATATAGTGCTTCAATTATCTCACCAACCTGTTTATAATCCTGTAGATATTAGTTCTATTGTTAATACAAGCTCAGCTGAATTGCCTACAACATTGCCTCCACTTAATGCTACGCCTATCATCATGGCACCATTGCAGCAACCAAACGCTACACATCAGACCTATCTTTTAGCACAGAAGAAGCCCGCAAAAGGGACTCCTAGACCTTCCCGTGAGAGAGCACCCTGGACTCCGGAAGAAGATAATCTTTTACGCCTGGCGGTTCAATTATATGGCGACAAGACAGAGAAATGGGCCAAGATTGCAGCTTGTGTACCTGGAAGAACCAATAAGAATTGTAGAAAAAGGTGGTTTCATTCGCTGGATCCTTCTCTTCGAAAAGGCGCATGGACAGATGAAGAGGATCAATTACTAAGAGAAGGTGTCTCAAAATACCCAAATCAGTGGAGCAAGATTGCGGATATGTTGGAAGGTCGTACTGATGATCAATGTGCAAAAAGATGGAGAGAGAGTTTGGATCCAAGTATCGATAGATCCGAATGGACAGCACAGGAAGATGCACGTTTGATGGAAAAATATGAAGAATATGGATCGCAATGGCAAAAGATTGCCTTTTTCTTTGACGGACGACCGGGTCTACACTGTCGAAATCGTTGGAGAAAATTGCAGCGTATGATGCAAATGAAAAAAGAAAAGGAGGGCGCAGGTATCACAACATCCTTCTTTAATACAATAGCAGAAGACCAAGCTCATCGATTTCAACACAGTAATAATAATAATAATAATAATAATAATAATAGTAATAGCAATAATAACAACAGTAATAACAGCAACAACAACACCAGTAACACTAACAGCAACAACAATAGTCCAATTGAACCTACATCTCATCAACATAATCAACAACAACAATCACAACAGCAAAGACAGTTATCGCATCAACAACAACAACAACAACAACAACAACAACAACAACAGCAGCAGCAACAACACTCACATCACCAATCACAACCACATCATCAACCGCAGACTCAACAGCATCATCTTGCTTCTTTGTTGACAACAACACAAGATCCATCCATTCTGGCTCAATTCCCTTCTACTGCAATAATAGATCACGATTTTGATGAAAATGAAATATTAAAAGGCTATGGTAATGATGTCAAACCTTATGGTTGTGATATTGCAGGGTGTTATTCAACATTTCAAGCATCGACAGGCTTGTTTTATCACATGAAAAATACACATCCTAATCTAGACGGGATCGATAAACCCTATAGGTGTGCAATGTTGAGCTGTTCAAAGAAATATAAGAATATCAATGGACTACAATACCACATAAGAGATGCAAAAGGTTCTTCTGGTCATGCTGCTTTAACCGGCGAGGATGATAGACCACATCGATGTACTATCACCGGCTGTAAAAAAGCATACAGAACACCCAATGGTCTTCGATATCATCAGCAACATGGGCATACTATAGAACCTATTCAGCCTCACTTAATAGCAAATCAACAGCTACCACCACCACAAATACTTCAGCAACAATGTCGACATGAATCACAACAACAACAATCTTTATCACAAACCCAAATTCAACAGCCTCAGCAGCATCAACAGCAGCAACAGTTACCGCATTTTCGAATAAAGCGTGAGAAATGGGGCTTAGAAAGCATATAGACCAATATTCTTGTTTTTCTTTTCTTTGTTCTTTCTCCCCCCTCAACCCTTTCTTTCCTTCTTTCGTTGAACCCGATATCTCCTTATTTATTTTTACATTTTTTTTCTTTTTTTTTTGTATATATACACACATATGTATAAAAATGAAAATAATAAAGCAAAACAACAACAAAAAACAACAAAAAACAAATGAGGACGTGGACACAATAGCATATTTTTTTTCTTTTTTTCTTTCTTTTTTCTAATCCTGGGAGAGTTTTCGTTTTTTCGATTCTATTTCTTCTGTTAAAGGTTTGATAGCCTCCTTGATTTTTGGCTTGATTGGGAACATGGGTGTTGTTATATAATCTTTTAAAACAGTCTTCCATAACTGAAGACCAGAGTCATAGATATTTTTCTCTACACGGACTTCTCTATCAAATATAAGAGCATTACGATCAAGTACATCATCGGTGATATAAAGTGGCCAATCGGGAATACCCGAATGATTAGGATCACCCGTCTTTGCAAATTGAACGATAGCCCCCGAGATCTGTTTGGCTACACGATCACGTTCAAGGTCATCTCCTGGACCAAGGAATGGATTGTCTGTCCAATAAATCAGATTATCCCATGAGAAAATCGAGTCGACCATATGGGCAGCCTTGATAATATTCTGAACATCGTTGGATTCATAATCCCATTCGTACAACCATACTTTATGTCCATTTTTTGTCATGTTTTCCGCTGTAAGTAGTGTAGCAACACGACTCATCACATCTGAACACATGTATCGTGCCACTTCCGAGGGAGGTGACATTGGGGGAACGATTTCTTCTTTATAAATTTCATAAGCACGTCTTGCGT
Organism: Backusella tuberculispora; assembly: GCA_024140245.1. Classification (NCBI taxonomy): domain Eukaryota; kingdom Fungi; phylum Mucoromycota; class Mucoromycetes; order Mucorales; family Backusellaceae; genus Backusella; species Backusella tuberculispora. The sequence goes on along the minus strand of VCJD01001624.1, from coordinate 10,431 downwards.
TCTTGATACCAAAGATATGAGTGAAATAAGTACGGACAAAGGTCGAGTCGTTCATTTCTTGAAAGTTTGGAAGGAAAGGAAAGAAAAAGTTGAATTCGTCGCGAGTGTAACCAATGACTACCTCTAGGTTTTCATAACCTGCAGGTAAAGGTTCATGAAAAAAGTGCTCAATCAAGCTACAAGGTAAAATGTTTTTATCTGCTGCAGGTCCAATTGGTGCCAATCCTTCCAAAAAGTTGGGCCAGGTAGTCATAAACGTTTGGGCATCCAAAAACGTCTCGATATCCACCTGTTTAATATCGTCAATATTGGTTTTATCAAAGCCTAGGGAACGAGTAAAGATGTCTCCCTTGAATTCAGCCCAATCCTTTGGACTGACATGAAACATAGGTGGTGATTGCAAAATGATTTTTTGAAAGAGACCACTGGTGTTTGGCGACAAGATAACTGACATGATGCATGTGGCTTATTTTATTTATAACAAAAGTAAAGTTAGCTATTACATTAATCCGCGCAAATTATTCGGTTTTACTCTTAGTTATTATTATTATAATATTATAAAGTATATATTACCTCCTGCAGATGAACCAAATGCTGTCACATTATTAGGATCACCACCAAACTCTGCAATATTCTGCTGGACCCATTTTAATGCAGCTATTTTGTGCATCGGTTAAAATGAGATACTTAATGTTATCATTATTTTGTTAAAAAAAAAAGAGCGCCCCACTTACTAATTTGATCTAATAAACCTAGATTTGTTGATCCTTCAAACTCTGGTGACATATGTTCCATAGCCATCCAGCCTAATGCACCCAAACGGTAGTTAAAGCTCACTATAATGACATCATTTCTGGCAAGGCTGGTACCGTCCCAGAATGGTTGACTTGAGCTTCCACTAAAAGTAAGTAATAAATAAAGTTGTTATTATTGTTAGTCAGTTCAGTCGGTCAGTCAATACTTGAAATATATATCATATAATGATTACCTCATACAAGCACCCGGGTGAAACCACACAATGACAGGTCTGTTTGTACCTTTGACAACATCTGGTGTCCAAATGTTCAGATATAAACAATCTTCATCTTGATTGTCAATTTGAACACACATCAAGGTGTCAAAAGGCATTTGAGTTTGTGGAGCAGCTGGAGCGTGTTCTACACAAAGTCTCTCCACATCTGGAGTGCTAACTGGAACAGGAGGTTTGAAGCGTAAGTCCGCAACAGGTGGCATAGCATAAGGAATGCCTAAAAAGACTTGAACCTGGTTTCCCTCGTCAACAAATCCTTGGATTTTACCCGAAGTGGTAGAGATAACTTCGGTGTAAGGAATATCAGCCCCATATTCTTGTTCAGCATATGCTTGTTCTTCCTCCATATTGTGATTGATGTTTTTTTGTTTTTTATATATATAAACAAAGAAAAAAAAAAGGGGGAGGGGGTGGGAGGGAAAGATGAAAAAAAAACAAAAGAAGAGAAAACAAATAACTTTATTACCTAGAAAATTGTTTTCCTTTCAATCAATCAACACTCAAGTTTAAAATAAAATTTAATATAATTACTTTATTTAGTTGTTTATTTTATGATCACGATATTTGGTGTCTTAGGAAACCTAGCACCAATGGAACCATGGAGTTTTGTACAACAAGTTTGACGATTTCATGTCCTCTTTTGGTCACCACATTGGTTGTACCTGCCATCAATCCGAGAGATCGATCTTCTTCTGATTTTTTAGGTAAGAGTAATTTCATAGCCCTTCCATGTCGTTCCGTGTACGTACTGTCGATCGGTGTCTTGGCTCTTGCTGTACCCTTCTTTACTTCATCTGCTAATAACACTTCCTTTAACACTTGTAATGCTACACGTGCTTCTGCACTCATGTTATTAAGCTGTGATGTACTCTTTTCATTGGTCTCTTCATTGACGTGTCCACTTAATTTCTTCAATGCATTGATCCATTCGTTACGTTCTTGTTCTGTTTCCACACTGAATGTATATTTACGATTGATCATACTTTCTCGATTGCTGCTGCTGCTGGTATTGATATTACTATTATTACTATTACCGCTGCTATTATTATTATTATTGTTACTACTGTTATTATTATTATTGTTATTAGATTTTTCCATTGTGGTAGGTGGTGATATGACTGATGACGCTGATATTGCTGATGCTACTGCCGCTGCCGAAGTTACTGCAACATCATTTTTAGATTCCTCTTCCTCCTTTCTGACACCTTCTGTCAATTCACCTTTAAAATCAACATGTTTGAATCCAATTTGAAAGGTGAAGCGCATGAATGGTCTTTCTACTACCACACTCTTTGTACGTGGTAATGTTGGACTGACATAATTGCCTGCATTTTCACCAGTTTTGATAAACATGAGCGACGTACGTCCAAGTGTGTTTCCAGTGATTGTAAAGGTCTGGATGGGCGAATTGGAGAAATCGAGTATGTTGGGTTCAAACACAAGATCTTGACCTCTTAGTTTAATCTGTAGACCTTTATCAGCCGCAGGGATAGAAATGGTGATTGGGTCCGATGGTACACCTTTAGTAAGTCGGGTAGGTAATCGATGTGGAATGACAGTAATAACCACATCTTGTGAACCTTGTTGAACAGAAGGAGATACAACCTTGGGTCGTTCAACACCACCTTCATTTGGTGGGATTTTCTTGCCAGCCTTGTTATCCCAACCTGTTTCCAATCTCTCTGCCTGGATCGATTTGTACATTTCTTCCATAAATTCCTTGGGTACAAGTCGATACTGATCGTAATAGTTCCATCTGTCCAAAAACTCGTCAAGTGTAGGATGTCCGTTACCTTTGGCTCGCATTGACATGATGTAATGTAGTGGTTCAACAGAGACACTCTGTCTATTGCTATCGTGGGAGGAAGAGGAATTAGTGGTTGCGGACGAAGAAGGTTTGGTCATGATGGTAGACATTGTCATTGGACGAGGGTGATAATCAATGACGCTCATCTTTCGTTTAGATTGTCTGTCTTGTCGCTCCTTTAATTGTCGTGCATACCAAAACACGTCTTTTTCTGAAGTAGCATCATACCAAATCTCCGCATTCAAAAACAACATGGCGACTACAACCTTGACAACCATATCCTCATGAAATTTAATAACGTTTTGATTGGCATCATGCCATTTCTTGGCAAACCTTTCAATAAGGTATTCAAGTGCTACCCAATTACTCGGCAGACGGAATGTTGTTAACAGGATACGTAAGGCTTCATCTAACCGGAGTCCGACGAGACGAAAACATTCTAAAAATGCTTCATAAATATCACCGTTTTTCAGATCTGATAAGTAATAGCCAAGTTGTCTTCGATTCAGATCTGGTGTCTTGAACAGAAAGTTGGCGATGGAGAGTGGGTCTTTTGTTAAGACGTTCTTGTCCATAAGATAGGCGATGCCTTCAGCAGCATTTGTTTCGAATCGACGTAAAGCTGAAGCCATGATGGGATGCATTTTTCTAGCTGGGGGTATAATAGGACGACCTTCTGCATCGAGTTCAACCGAAGTAACTGATGAGCGTGCTTCTGTATCTTTGGATAGGTATAGCGTTAATTTACCAAGTTCAACAATATTTTTGACTTGGAAAAGTGAATTCTCGTTGGGTCGGAAACGGTATCGATTCTCCTTTTTACTCCCACTGATGATGATATTTTCGTCCAAGATGGGTTTACATATCAGAAGTAAATCATTAAATAAAAATAAATAACGGTCCTTGATTGTATTTGCATTGACAACCTGAAAGACGGGTGTATGTAAAAGGTGATGACGTGGAGGATTGGGTAATGGTTTTGCAGGTGTGGTAACTGGTGCTGTTGTTAATATCTTTTTTAACTTTTGTACATCAGGCGAGAGCGCTTTGGGTTCTTGTTGTTCCTGATCAGGTGAATACATGCCACTATAATTGTTGGGGTTCATAAGATCAAAAATGCCTTGTTTTTGTTTGTCTTGAGTGGGTGGAAAGGATAAAGGTGATCGAGAACGTCTTGACTTTGTATGATGCAAGGGTAAAAGAGACGCTCTCTGTACTGGTTCCATCACTACTTCTTCATCAGAGAGTTCGATATCACTATCCTCTGTGTGTTGCGTTCTTGTTTTATGAGCCTGGTTAGAATTATTGAGCGTGTTGAATAATTCAGGTGAGGACATGGTTTCTTCTTCGTCTTCACTCATCCTGCCTTTTGCCTGGCCTGAGCGTTTTTCTTTTTCGTAACGATGTCGAAGAGATTGGTAAAGTGGACCGTCCTGATGATGAAAATGAGCAGATTCTGTTGCAGTTGTAAAAGAAGGTGTAATAAAAGGTGACATTCCGTAATAAGAGTCAAAATCAAAAGAACCAGGTGAAGATTCATCTGAAGATTTTATCTTGTCCCAGTTTGAAAACGAACTAGGGACAGCCACACCACGTTCAATCAGACGTTGCGTAAATGAAGGCCCACTCCCTATTGAACTTGTTGATCCTTTACGCCCATTCGTAAAGATGGGGTCTAAAGAACCTGACTTTTGATAAACCGTCGTCTCTCTATTTGATTTTTGTATCGATTCTGAATTTGACGGGTTGCCTTCTTTACTCATTTCGCTATATGTGTTGATGATAAAAGAAGAAGAAATAATATGTATAAAGTAAACAAAATAAAAATATTAACAAAAAATAATAAATAAAAAATAAAGCCTGGATTTGAAAATAATATGCGTCATGTGTAAACCAATTGAATTGATGTTGTGCCTGTTGACAACTAACAGATAGAGCAAAATACCACGTTTCATAAAGCTATGGAGGAAAGAGGGAGGATGAAGAGGAGAGTAGCATTATAATAATGGTATATAATCGATATGTTTCTATTGAATAATTAATATTTGTTTGTTAGGCTTTATAGAGGGAACCTGTTATATAACTCTTATATATCTTGTCAGGTTTAAAATACATGTAATAAACTGGATATTAACTAATACACATGTACAAGTCATTATGGTATTTAGTATTGATAAATACATCAATAGATAGATGTAGCATGTACTGATATTATCATACATATATATAACCTATTTTGATGTATATAGCTTATTTAATCACATATTTAAGTGAGTTGATAACTATAATAAGGAGATAAGATCGGATCTCAAAGTGTCCTCGTGGCTCATATCAATTAACACACAGCAGTTATATATACCCATATACATATATACATATATATACATATATATATATATATAAGCATACACAGAGGAATAAGTGCATGTATTCATTATATAACTTCTATATAAATACCTGTCATACCCAAGATATACATAAATGATGAAAACGAATGTATTTCCTTTAATAGAAATACGCTGAATGACTTCTTTGATCCAAACGATATGTCACTGGATCAAAAATGTTATAAACAAAATAAGTGTAGAAAATCAACAAGACATCATCATTCACCACTGATAACAATGCTTAGCTATACTAAAAATATGTTTTTTATTATATTCATTTACTTTATTTATTTATCTTATGCTAATAATAATAAAAAAAGGAAAAAAAAAAATGGGAAGAAAAGGTGAGGTAATAAGGAAAGTGGTAAAAAAAACAGAGTTCGAGCTTAAGAATCAAAGTTGAAGCCACCTTGAGGAGCATTATTTTGGAATGTAAAGCCTTGAGAAATAGACTCGTCTGCCATCTCACCAGCCTCATCATCGTTAAAGTAGCGATCAATAATATGATATGCCTTCTTATAAACTTCACCATTTTCATGAGCTTGTAACTGATGAATCAATTCCATACCACCACATTCTTCAATATAAAGTGCATAACGGTTAAGACCTTCTGGATCATTAGGGCGATCTTGTTCTCCCACTTTAAGAATGTTTTCCAAACCATCCAAGGCTACTTGTACAATCTTATTATCCATACCCATCAATACATCACATAAGGGCTTGATGATATTCTGTTGAACCATGTATTGAATCTGAGAAGGCTTGTTCAATCCACCAGAAGTAGCATTGACAATAGCCCAACAAGCTTCCTTGCGTGTCTTGAATTCGGCAGAAGTCAAAATATGAACTAATTGAGGGATGATGTTGCTTTCAATCACAGCATCGATTTGAGTAACAGAGCCAGCAGTAATGTTTGAGATGGTCCAGCAAGCCTCCTTACGGATTGCTTCCTTTTGACTGTTCAAGAGTGAAGAAAGAGCAGGGAGAACACCGCAATTGATAACGACCTGTGTCTGCATATCATCACCAGTGACAATGTTACCAACAGAGCGGAGTGCAGGAGTTTGGACAGAGGTAGAAGGATGCATCAAGAGTTCAACAAGACGACGACAGACACCGGATTCAATGACCGCCTGGATTTTATCATTGTATCCATCAGAGAGATAAGAAATTGCCCAGCAAGCATCAATTAGAACTTCTTCATCAGTAGAATAGATCAATTTTGCAAGTACGGGGAGAGCAGGGGATACCTTGGGCCATTGAGGTTGAGGGTTCTTTCCACGACAAAGGTTAGAGAGTGTCCAAGTGGCGTTACGATGCATTGATAGCTTGTTGTTTTCGTTAAGAATAGTGAGAAGAGGTCCCAAGGCTCCGTTATCCAGCACATAATCACGACAAGCTGCACTATCACCAGCAATATTACCAAGAGCCCAAACAGCCTAAATATTATATATATACGCACACATATATATATTGAAAATCAGTCACTTTTGTACAACTTCTCCCCCCTCCTCTTGCATGCTTGCTAACTTTACCTGTTCCTTTACATCAGCCACCTGACTTCTAAGTAATTCAATAAAAATAGGAACAGCACCAGATTGGATAACTACTTGAGTTTGATCAGAAGTACCAGAAGCAATATTGGTTAATGCCCAAGCAGCTTCAAACTATTTTTTTTAGACGTAGTAATAGTAGTAACAAAAAGTAAGTAAAAATACGATATGTTTGTTGTCTTTTTTCTTTTTAATAAATAAATGTACCTGCAATAAACCATGAGGTGATCTCAAAAATTCAACAAACTTTGGTACAACACCAGTGTTAATGACATCCTTAATAGGAGGGTTACGTTCCTTTGAAAGTAACTTTCTAAACTTGGTGGTGGCGTCATATTGTCTTTCCACATCGTTTGAGTTTACAGCTTCGATCAAAGTCATCAAATTACCATGAAGCTATACAACAATAATTCACAATAATAATGATAATAATAATGTTAATAAAGGGGTGTCAAAACTTGTTTCTTCTTTCTGTAGTATAGGATAGAACAATAACAATAATAATAAAAAATAGTGTTCTTACATTAATATCATCCTCTACTTCGATCTCTTCGTCACTGTCAGAAAGAGAAGTAGAAGGCATTGTCATATTACGACGCTTTGTCAAGTTCTCTTCACGCTTTTGCTTTCTAATCTCGACAGTGTGTTTCTGTCTACGGTTTCTGATTGACTCGGAACCAAAGGTGTCCTTATTCTTGAAAGCATTCTTTCTCTGATCGGCTGCTTTTTCCATCTTTTGTTACTTTCAAAGTTTAAACTCCAAGAAAAAAAGAAGAAGAAGAAGAAAAGAAAAGTC
>VCJD01001568.1:7516-17559 GCA_024140245.1 Backusella tuberculispora | reverse complement strand
AAAAAAAAAAAAAAAAAAAAAAAAAAAAAAAAAAAAAAAAAAAAAAAAAAAAAAAAAAACTTACCAAGTGACACTTGCGCATCATGGTACAACCAAGAGCAATAAGAGGAGTAGTAGCGAAACCCCATTCTTCAGCACCCAACAAACAAGCAATAGCGATATCACGACCAGTCTTGATCTGACCATCAGTTTGAACAACAACACGGCCACGCAAGTCATTAAGAACCAAAGTCTGATGAGTTTCAGCAAGACCAAGTTCCCAAGGAAGACCAGCGTACTTAATACCAGTCCAACGAGAAGCACCAGTACCACCATCATGACCAGAGATCAAGATATGATCAGCCTTGGCCTTGGCAACACCAGCGGCAACAATACCAACACCGACTTCAGAGACAAGCTTAACAGAGACACGAGCACGAGGGTTGGAGCACTTAAGATCATAAATAAGCTGACTCAAATCTTCAATAGAGTAGATATCGTGATGAGGAGGGGGAGAGATAAGACCGATACCAGGAGTAGTCTTTCTGGTAGAAGCAATTTCCTCAGAGACCTTACCACCAGCCAATTCACCACCTTCACCAGGCTTAGCACCTTGAGCCATCTTAATCTGCAATTCATCAGAATCAGAGAGATAGAAACTGGTAACACCGAAACGACCAGAAGCGACCTGCTTAATGGCGGAACGCATGGAGCTACCATCTTCAAGAGGAAGAGAACGCTCAGGCTTCTCACCACCTTCACCAGTGTTTGACTTACCACCCAACTTATTCATAGCGAGAGCCAAGGAACTATGAGCTTCCATAGAGATGGAACCGTAAGACATGGCACCAGTAACGAAACGCTTGACAATCTTGTCCCAAGATTCGACTTGCTCAACAGGGATAGCCTTAGCATTATCATAATCAAAGTCAAGCATACCACGAAGAGTACACTTCTTGATAGCTTCATAAGAAGCACGAGAGTAGGTATCATAAGAACCTTGGTTCTTCTGACGTACAGCATCCTGGAGGTTAGCAATAGTTGAAGGCTCAGCAATGTGAGGAGCACCACCATTACGCCAGTGGTATTCGCCTGATTCAGGAAGAGTGACAGGTTGAACAACATTTCTTGAAGGGAAACCAGTCTCATGGAGAGTCAAAGCATCTAAAGCAAAGATGTCAAAGGTAACACCCTTGATGCGGGAAGCAGTACCAGAGAAACAGCGAGAGATGACAGTATCATCAACACCAAGAGCTTCAAAGATCTGAGCACCCTTGTAAGAAGCCAAAGTAGAGATACCCATCTTAGACATAACCTTATGAATACCGTTATCAACAGCCTTCTTGAAGTTGTAGATGAGCTTCTCCTGGGTAAGACCTTCATGAACAGCACGTTCACGCTGAAGCTTGCACATGGTTTCCAAAGCCAAGTAAGGACAGATGGCATCAACACCATAACCAAGAAGAACACAGAAGTGATGGACTTCTCTGGCTTCGGCAGTTTCAACCAACAAACCAATGCGACTACGTTGCTTGTTACGAACTAAGTAGTGATGAACACCACCAGCAGCAATCAAGGAGGAAATAGCAACACGATCGGCAGAAACAGCGCGGTCAGAAAGAACAACAAGCTTGAAGTTGTTAGCAATGGCATTAGAAACTTCATTGCAGACACGCTCCAAAGTCTTGACATAACCTTGAACACCCTCAGACTTGGCAAAGGTGATATCAATAGTAGCAACCTTCCATTCAGGGTAGGACTTGTTCATGTTCTTGATGGCAGAGAGTTCCTCCATAGACAAGATGGGGGAAGGCAAAGTCAACTTGTGAGCCTGCTTCTCATCGATTTCCAAAATATTACCTTCGGGACCAACGTAACACTCAAGAGACATGACAATTTCTTCACGAATAGGATCAATAGGAGGATTGGTAACCTGAGCGAAAAGTTCACGGAAGTATTCAAAGATAAGACGAGGTTGCTCAGCAAGACAAGCAAGAGCGGTATCGTTACCCATAGAACCCAAAGGTTCCTTACCAGTAGAGGACATGGGAACCATGATCAAGTTAAGTTGTTCCAAGGTATAACCAAAAGCCTTGAGACGAGGATCACTCTGGACGGTGGATTCATCTAATTCGTTCTTGAAAGCTTCAACTTCGCTGGCCTTGGCAACGATATCCTTAAGATTAAGGCGTTGTTTTTGAATCCATTCAGTGAACTTGCGCTTATTAGCAGTTTCCAATTTGAGTTGCTTATCATCAACAACCTTGCCTTCAACAGTATCAACCAAAAGCATACGACCAGGCTTAAGACGACCCTTCTCAACGACTGTTTCAGGATCAACAAAGACGGTACCAACTTCAGAGGCACAGATCATGATACCTTCAGAGGTGATATAGTAACGACAAGGACGGAGACCATTACGATCCAATGAAGCACCACAGTAACGACCATCAGAGAAAGTGAACAAAGCGGGACCATCCCAAGGTTCCATGAGAGAAGCAGCCCATCTGTAGAAAGACTTGACTTCAGGGCTCATCTGGTCATTGCTTTGCCAGGCTTCGGGAATCATCATCATAACAGCTTCAGGCAAGGTCAAGACACCGTTAACAACCAACAATTCAAGAACGTTATCGAAAGCGGCAGAATCAGAACCACCTTCTTCAATAATAGGGTAAAGAAGCTCAAGCTCATCACCGAATTTGTCAGATGTCATAACACCTTCACGAGAACGCATCCAGTTCTTGTTACCACGGACAGTGTTAATTTCACCTAAAAACAAGATGAAGGTAAAATATTAGATATCAGTTTACTTTGTCATTTTTAATCTATTACAAATGACTTACCATTGTGAGCACACCAACGCATAGGTTGGGCACGATCCCAAGAGGGGAAAGTGTTGGTGGAGAAACGAGAATGAACCAAAGCAAAGTGAGTAGTGTATTGGACATTGGTTAAATCGTAGAAGTAAAGGTAAACCTGCTTGGGAGTCAATTGACCCTTATAAACAATGTTCTTGTTGGAAAGAGAACAGACATAGAACCACTTCTTCATAGTAAGAGTGTGTGTGGAATGCTTGCGAAGAACATAAAGTTGACGTTCAAAATAAGGTTCATCGAATTCTTTGGACTGATCGGCTAAAACGACAAAAGGCTGTTCGATTGCTGGTTCCTTTGATCTGGCTGCTGGACCAATGATAGTGGAATCGCGGGGGACGGAACGCCATCCCAAAACTTTAAGGTGAAGAGCTTCAGCCAATTGCTCGAACACTTTCTTACTCTCAGCAACGGATTCAATATCGCCCTTCATAAACAAGTTACCGACAGCATACTGACCCTCGACAGGTAATTGAATACCGAGTTCGCGAGAAGTTTCGTTAACAAAAAATTGGTGAGGAATACCGGTCATGACGCCTGCGCCGTCACCATCACGAATATCAGCACCACTAGCACCACGATGGGTCATGTTGCAAAGAATGTGGCTAGCTTCTGATAAAATCTTGTGCGAGCGCTCACCCTTAATACTAACCATGAAGCCGACACCACAGGCATCTTTTTCAAATTCAGGGTTATACAAACCCTGAGCGGGAGGAATGGCACCAGCCCATGAATTATTCTCAACTGACATAATTATTTACACACAATTAAAAAAAAAAGAAAGTAGTTCGTATATATAGAGAGTTGGGGGTATTAGTATATATAAAGAGTTGCAAACTAATAAATCTTTTTTGGGGGGAAAAGCAATTTAAGAGTTTGCGAAAGTGGAGAAAAGAGTAAAAAAAAATCAGTGATAAATTTGCCAGAGTTTGTTTAATTTATATATTTTTTTTTGTAGATGGTAGAAAAAAAATTATAGGTTTCATATCAACTCTTATCTTTGTGCACGGTGGACCAATGATTTATGACCAGTGTAACGGTGACAGTTTTGATCTTCAGAGGTCACATGGTCCTTTCATTCCTTCACTATATAAATGCAATATGACGACCTCTTATCTTGTTTCCATCTAATCTAGTAAAGTGGATCTAAAAAAAAAAGCAGATGAAGTTGCAAGTTTATTTAATACAAAAATTAATGGTTTATTAAGAAGATTTCACTGCATTATCTTGATCATATATAAAAGTTAAATGGATGTAGACAAATATGTGTATGAAAGAGATGGGTAGACACAAGATCTCTCACTGCACCTTATACACACACACACCCGGGTTAAGTGATAAGATAACGGGTGCAAAATAACACCTTGTTTTATTTCTCCGCTTTACCTAACTCTGGTTTTCCCCATGTGGATCAAATAAATACAAGTACAGACAAGTACAGGCATTTATAAATGGATTAATAGAATTAGCTCAAACATTAGTGCTTTATTGACCTTTATTTTGGGGACCCATACAGATTATAAAAGAAGTTTCTTCCATAATGCTCGAGAAGGTTATTTTTTTCGCTAATGTTCGTACCACCTTCTTTAAAAGGCAAGGCATGAGATGAATTCGTCCAATCATATTAAAAAGATACATCTATATTGATTGATGTGGTACCGTATATAGCTTATCTTATTCTCTCCTTTTGGCTTGCCTCTTCACTTATTTACTTTTCGGATAAGTACGGAAATCAAACAATGGTTATTGCTTTATCCCGTCACCCACCGAGCATCATGAGTTGTCACACTGAACTTTATAGGGGAGCTATGCATTCTTCTCATTTAGAAAAATATAAGATCTTACATCATCCAAATGCAGGTAATGGGAACACATTTTTTATATATAAAAAATCTTATCTAATAGTAAACTGATAAAAAAGAGACATGTAATTAAAATTTGTCATTAAGAACAAAATAGCTTAGCACCTCCAGGTAAAAAATAAAAAAAAGATACATAAATCTAATTTAAAATCAAGAGGTTTTTTAAATGAGGGTATATTTTATACAAAAGCTTGCTTAAATATCAATCAACCCTATTTTATTGGATCATTGCATCAGGGTAACACGATTGTGTAACTAAAAGACAAGTGTGGCATCTCTTAAAAGTCGCTTCAAAACAAGATTTCATTTGCCAGATTAATCTCAGTAAAATCAACAAATAGCATTTCATAAAATTCCTCGACTCATATTTTTTTTTAAAGTTTAAATCCCCCTACTCCTCTCGCGATTACGTAAAGTCATATGAAAGTATATATTCTTGTACCTGGTTTCATCATCCCTTTTTTTTTCTTAAAAAAAAACATGATTCTAGCTATTTTATTCTTTCTCTTTTTATTTATCTCTCAATTTTTTTTCATTTTACCATTAACTATATTCCCCTGAGTCACTTTCTTTTATATCAATCCGGGAGTTAATGATTGCATGTGGAACATAAATTAAGGTTAGACAATGACCCATTTATGTAAGTACACAGAAATCTTTATGCTTAAGTATATTATATTTCTTTTACAGACTATTAAGTATTTGCTCCATGTGAAAGTAGTACGTGTGAAGACAAAGAATTAAGTACCTGACGTTTGTTCAATTAATGGGATTGGAAAGGCACCGTGACTGCTGATAAGAATAGAGTTGACACGAGAAATCCGAGGTGGCACAGATGATTGATGCCTTGTCACTTACAGGCAGATTAATTTTAAAATGGGATATATATACTTTTGAAGATGAGAGTCAAGAGATAAGAGTAAATGATTATTGAATTCAACCGATATCAAAAGCGATTACGGGTGCTCATTGGCTGGATTTAGAAGTAGAAAACAAAAGGGTTGAGTAACGGATCAAGGTAGTACAACGTTACTATTTACTGTCCTTAAATTTTGATAGGTGGGAGGGGAAATAATCTATAGAAATTTGATTGTGTGGATTTAATACATGCATTAAATCAACTGTTTCAATTGATAACACAAAATAAACACTGGCGTCATTGAATATACTAAAGCCACATGACATTAATAAATCTACCATACATCAAAACATATATGATATCATTGAAAAACTGCTGACAGTGATATTTGCGATTATTTGCTGAATACGCTAGATCAAGATTTCATCTCGTCTTCTTTGAACTTTGATTATTGTTTGCAAACAATTTTATTTGGTTTACATTTTGTACAAATATATTTTACCAATTTAGATCATTTAAAAGACCGTTGATATATTCCAATAAAAGAACTTTTTTTTTCTTGTTTTATCCAAATGATTCATAACAACAGGTAATAGAAATTTCTTTGACAAGCACTATCAATTTTTCTTCCAGATATAGATTTAGACTCAAATACTTTATGCATAGAAATTCTAATAAACTTGTCTTTCTGTATGGAATTCTTGGAAGTAGTAATGATTTTTACGTAGTTTCCTCCTATTAAAATTTCATATGCTGGTACAATATTTTAATAATGGTAAACAAGGAGTTATATGACCTAGCATATCACTTTTTATAAATTTGGTAAAGTGTACAATAATCATGGACATAGGAAATAATAATTAATCAATTTCTGTATGTCATACTTTCCCAGAGCTATTCTGCATCAACCGGGCAGTCACGCACAATTTTCACTCGGTTTTAAAAAAACTGTATGCATTTGATCATTACAAAGTGTGCTCCTTAATGGCCATTCAATATATTTTAAAGATTTACTTCATTATTATACACAGTGGTTTGCGTTTAAAAATCAAGATTTCCAAAACTCACGACTTCGTTTTATAATACAAAATATACAGAAAAATCTTGAGCCTTAAATTCCAATCTCTTGATTTTTAAACCCAAATCACTGTACCTACTTTTGAATTAGATCGTAGCATTTTTACTACATAATTATAATCTTTGGTTGTAAACGCTTGGTTTATCTATGTACATTTCATATTGAAATAAAATAACCTTAGAAAAATTAAGATAAAAAAATATATATTTGTTGCTATTTACACTTTTTTCAGATTATACGTAATAAGGTTATAGTGTACTCGAAACAAAACTACATATTTATGTGTTTTTAGGTATGAAATGCATCCATATAATCTGCATATTAAAATACCAGCCAAATGTTTTAAAATCTCATACAAAAAAACACAGGAAAATAATAAAATAAGCAAAAAAAAGTACCTAAGAGAAATTGACTTCTAGCATAAGAGATATTTTCTCGGTTTTTCTTTATAGAGATTGAAGTTAAACGTAAACGAAATAAATATACCAAAATAGGTGCTCAATAGCAATAGACATTTTATGAAACATAGTAAGTCTATATATACAGAAACGACGAAAATAATGAGTTCCCAGTGATGCTTCTTTCCAGCTAAAAAAAAGAAACCTCGCTATTATTCACCATACTGTTACTTAGTTTCAGTAAGCATAATCTGCTCCTGTCAGTTGCTTTATACATGTTTTTTTTATCTCCGCTCAAAGAAGACTAAAATCGAATCTTTCTCGAAAACAGATTAAATCTTCTTAATTCAAACTCAGGTGATTATCGTTAAAGATAGGAGTTTACCAAACTTACAAAAGCATATATTTACCTTATCTGCAACAATTCACTTTAATAAAAGTAAATGAGTAGAAAGCAAAAAAATATATAATAGCGTTAAACATAAGTTGTTTCTTGGTTATTTTTTTAATTGTTAATCATGTTTATTACTACTTTTATTACTATGGTTTTTTTTCTAGCCAACTTTTGAGTCACAACAAGCACTTCCAATGAAAAACCCTGATTTTTATTGATATATTAAAAATGCTGCTTATCTTCATTCAAAGTGGCAAAGCGAAGAGAGAAAGGAAAACAGTTTATGCTTAACTGATATATCGCTTATGATGACCACTCTTGCTTCTAAACTAATATGTGTTAATTTATAGAAGTACTTGTCTTATGAGGTCAAATAATTGGATGTATTAAATGTATTCCTATTATTTCAAGTCTTCAATATACATATATATAAATAAAGTATTTATAAAATATAATAAATCTTATCTTGATTACGAAACTGTATTACCATTGATTGTAGAGCAAAAAAAATAGGAGAAAAGGAGAAAAGGAAAAAGGCTAAATCCAATAATATAAACAACTTCACTCAAATTATATATGCCAGACGTTCCAACATATAAAATACAGCAATATATTGTAAATGTTTGTTTGTTATTTCTTTTACAAACAAACAGAGGCCAATAAATCGAAAATCATAGTGGATTATGTAAGACGATATAAATCCTGTGTACCTTTCTGTTATAGTATCTAATGAAGCATTTTCAATTCAAATCAAATAATAAACTTCAATTGCTAAGTACCATAAAAGAACTAATCAATAACTTTTATTTTTATTTTTTAAAAGAAGTGAGCATGAAAGATCGTTTTTTGAATATACTTTCTGTTATTTTATTTGAAGCATCTGCTTATTCTGTACTTCACATGTCTATAGATAATCGTATTCCCTTTTAAATTTATCTTATTGAGATATATATGCATAAGAGTAGACTTCGATTTACATATATATGTACGTTTTTTAGATGACACCAATCAAATAATGCAATGAGATGATCACTGTAACTATGTAACCGGGACTCTTCGGTAATGAAACAGTCATCGGTAAAAAAGACATCCGGGCAGTGGAGTACTGGACATTTTTATACCTAAAAGCAGATAATGTCAAATATACAAGAGCATTCATAGAATATTGAGCTCTGTTGTTAAATAGATGAATAGATTATTGTAAATAGACACTGTTATTATACCTTCAATACTTCACTAGTTGATTAAAAAATCCTTTAATATGAAATTGCTAGCATGTTAAGCTATCTATTAATAAATATAAGATTAGATGAATATATTTTCACTCTTTGAAAAGAAAAAGAAAATAACGAACCAATAATAGCTGATCAAGAAAAATCATATGAACTTTAATCACTCTTTGTTTATCCTTTTTTCTTTTTTCAGTTTATGTGGTTAAACAATTTTTTCTGAGCAAACTATTAGTTGATAGTAAATTTGCTGATGTTCAAATATTTTATTTATTTTAAGATATCTAAACGAAAGAACTGATTGACAACAACACTATTGATTTGGACCCTGTAATTGGAAATTAAACTAATTGGACAAAACTATGAGTAACATTTATCTATGAAAGGAAGAAAAAGTAGAATTTTTTTTTTCAATTGGCTATCGAATATACTACTATCCATTTGTATCAAAACAGGATATTGTACTCGTTATATTGAGAAAGAATTTGGTTTCTAAAATAACATCTTACTTTTAATTAAAGACTTCCATATCAATATCTGCGCTTCAATTTATCATATTCACTGCTTCAATTGGCAATAGTAAAATCAGGAGACTATTTTTACTGTTTGAGCTTTACTATATCAATGCATATTTGTTTATTATAACAATTATTATATTCTGTGTATCGAGTTTTTTAATGACAAATAAAATAGAGAACACACGCTGATGCTAAATCACCTTCACCACTAGAGAAAGAAGATGTGATTCATGATGATACTACAGACCTTACTCATCGTATATTAGAAGAACTCGAGACAATCACCGATAACATACTGTTCAAGTATCATGGCCTACTTACCATCAAAGGAAAAACATTATTTTATTGGATACCAACTTCATTTTGTTCTGATTGCTAATAATATACTACAATATGCCGTCTACTCCAAGTACTGTAGAAGCATGTATCTCCTTTCCTCGGCAATTGGATTACACGCTTTGAATGTGAATAGTGTGTCCATCTACAATATGCTCACTCAGTCGAATGAGAAACCTATAACATTGTTTGATTTCGAGACTTATTTGATCAACTCTGAAACTGCAGTAAGAACAATTTAAAGATACTTTATTTACTCTTGTTTCGATTTGAAGAAGATACAGGAAGTTTGCGCCTCTGACAAGCTGGAATTCGGATATTACATCACTTCACTTACAGGTCTTAAATTAGTCAGAATTGTTAGATCATGGCCGTTTAAAGGGGTGGCCCCGGTGAAGAATCATTCCAGGAATAATAATTAATCCAATAACCTTCCATGGCACGATATAATTCCTTTGCAACAAAAACCAGATGGTATAAAAAGATACTTTTTTTTCTTAAAAAAAAGAAGGGGCTA
>VCJD01001564.1:25888-37282 GCA_024140245.1 Backusella tuberculispora | reverse complement strand
TTGTACAACTGTAGGGTATCAGATAAAAATATCTCAGATTTTATGGTACAACATTTTCTGATGCTAAAATCATTGACCTTGGAAGGCTGTGTTTTTAGTTCCATATTTGAACTACCAAACCACCACCTTCATTATCTCAAAATTACACCATATTCACAATATACAATAGTTGTTCGAACATACACCAAAGAAAACATAAAAAAAAAAAGAAACAAGAAATTACCCATCTTCAAATAACGGTACAAAATCAAACATTCGCCTATAAGCTTCCCATAGTGGAGGTGGCTTATAACGGAGGTAGAGGAAAAGTGGATCATAATAATCGCTCTATACAACGAGTGCTGAAAGCTTCTGATCATGATAGTAGCTTAAGATATCGTCACTTTACTTTTGCCAATGTTGATACGATCATTTACTACGATTACCTTTTACTTTTGTAATCTATATATATATATCGCTTAAAATATCTTTGTGTTAGCACTCGTATTTAATAAATAGCTTATATTTGATAACATTGTTTGCTTGTTAGTAATAAGAAACACCTAAAGCCTAATCAATATATTGACTTTAATTTGTAAGCATATCTCTTTTATATAAATTAAAACCTTAACACCCTATATTAGGTCACACCTATGTCTCTTGTTACAAGATAATGCATTATATTTAGCCGTTCCTTAACTAAAATTTAGGAGATTCCACGCCAATTATACAAAGACGTTATGTTCTCTTTTTTTTTTCACTTATTCAATAGTCATACTACTAAAATAGTAGATAATGTTTTAATTTCACAAGTTGATTTTGTTAAGTTACACGCAGCATAAAAAAAAAAGTCGTTTGCCCTTCTTTTGATTCATGACACTAATGATGATACTGATAAATAAGAATAAAGTTTCTAATTTCAAGTATTCAAAGGTGAAGATAATCTCTATTATCCAACTCAAATAAAATAAGCTTTAATTTGACAGTACCAATATGAGACTTAATCACTAAACAGTCTGTGCTTATACCAAGCAAATATAATACTTTTTTTCTCTTGGTCTAAAAATTAGATTTATGCATTTACCAGAAAAAAAAGGAAAAATGACTGAGTGTAAAAGTCGACTCCCTTTTAAATAAGCCACACTTCGACTAAACATCATGACGTAACACTTCAATTTGTTTTCTTTTTCATCATTTTTTTTATAGAACTTGCTGCGTCGCCTTTTCATTTTTTTTTTTTTCTATCTAAACTATTGTAAAAGATGGCTGAAGAATTTGCTAAAGCTAATCAATTTCAATATGCAGCTAGTTCTAGTTTAGTTCTACAAGCCAATCGAAAAGGCTTACCACGCCGTGACCAGGAACCAACTGGCGAACCAGAGACACTTTGGGGAAAGATTGATCCCAAGGGGTTTGGTTCACGTGTAGAACGAGAAACACCTAAAGACATTGAAGAAAAGAAAAAGAAGGCAGCAGCAAAACGTTCAGATGATAATGTTGAAAAACGTCGTAAAAAGAAGGAAGAAAATGCTCTCAGTAAAGCTTACGGTTATTCTTCTGTCTTGTCAGCAACAGAAGATTGGGAGGGTTTAAGTTATCGTCCTCGCACAAAGGAAACACGAGAAGCTTATGAACATATCCTTTCCTTTGTATATCAACATCTTGGCGATCAAGAACGCGATGTCATTCGAAGTGCAGCAGATGATGTTCTCGAGACTTTAAAGACAGACACGCTCAAGGATTTCGACAAGAAAAAGGCAATTGAGGCTGTCATTGGCAACATTGAATCTGAAAACTTTGCTCAACTTGTCAACTTGTCAAAAAAGATCACCGATTACGCTGCCGATGGCGAAACCATGGATGTCGACAATGGCGAAGGCAATGGCGAAATTGACGATGAAGTGGGTGTAGCTGTTGTCTTTGATGATGAAGACGACGAAGAGGAAGAGGATGATCAGTTTGAAATGAAGGAAGATGAGGAAGAAGAAGAAGAAGAAGAGGAAGGTCTTAGAAGGAGAATTGTTGAAGATGATGAGGAAGTGCAGCAACAATCAGACGAAGAGGATGGCTTCAAGACTGTCTTACCTGGAGAGACAAAAAAGAAGAAGTCAGCAAAGCAAAGTGACGATACCATCTTTCCTCACGATATTGACGCTTTTTGGCTTCAACGTCAGATTGCTACGCATTACCCTGATCCACACACAGCTCAGGAAAAGACTGTTGAAGCATTCAACATCTTGGGTTCCGAGTCAATCAATATCCGTGATTGTGAAAACGAGTTGATGGGATTGTTCGACTATGATAAATTTGATTTAGTTCGTATCTTGACAAAGAATCGTGATCTTATTTATTGGTGTACTCGCCTTGCTCGTGTAGATGGTGATGAAAGGGTCGCGCTCGAGGCTGAAATGCGGAACCAGAACTTGGGTTGGATCTTGAGAAGTCTGAGTGGTGACCGTCAACGTCGTGGAGAGGCACTTGAAAGAAAGGGTGTTGTCGACACTGCAATGGAGATTGATGAGGAGACAACTGGACGCAGTCGTGGGCAGTTACCAACTACAGTAACAATTACACCTGGCACTACTGTAGCACCTCGTCAAATGTTGGATCTTGAGTCCCTGGTGTTTCAACAGGGTTCTCATCTTATGTCTAACAAGAAAGTCAAGCTCCCTGATGGTTCTTTTAAGCGTACAAAGAAGGGTTATGAAGAGATTCATGTTCCAGCTCCCAAGCCAGTTTCTTTTGCTGCCGGTGAAAAGTTGATTCCTATCACAGACCTTCCTGAATGGTCTCAGGAAGCCTTTGGTACCTCAAAGAGTTTGAATCGTGTTCAGAGTAGAGTCTATCCTACTGCTTTTGGTAGCGATGAAAACCTCTTGCTTTGTGCTCCTACTGGTGCTGGTAAGACCAACGTTGCTATGTTGACCATCTTGCATGAAATGGGCAAGTATCGTGATCCAGAGACAGGTGTGATCGATTTGGATGCTTTCAAGATTGTTTATATTGCTCCAATGAAGGCCTTGGTCGCTGAAATGGTGGGTAATTTCAGTTCTCGTCTCAAGTCTTACGGTATGAATGTTGCTGAATTGACTGGTGATCGTCAGTTAACGAAGCAGCAGATTGCAGACACTCAAATCATTGTAACAACACCTGAGAAGTGGGATGTTATCACTCGCAAGGCAACAGACCGTAGTTATACTTCTCTAGTGCGTTTAATCATTATTGATGAAATTCACTTGTTGCATGATGATCGTGGTCCTGTTTTGGAAAGTATTATCTCTCGTACTATTCGTAACATGGAACAGACACAAGAACTGGTTCGTCTTGTCGGACTTTCTGCTACTTTGCCTAACTTTGCTGATGTGGCTGCCTTTTTGCGTGTGGATTCCAAGACTGGTCTTTTCCATTTTGATAGCTCCTACCGTCCTTGTCCTTTGAAGCAACAATTTATTGGTGTGACAGAAAAGAAGGCGATCAAGCGTTTCCAGACTATGAATGAAGTTTGTTATGAAAAGGTGATTGAGCAATTGGATCAAAAGGAAGAAAATCAGGTGCTTGTGTTCACTCATTCTCGTAAAGAAACTGCAAAGACTGCAAAGACTCTCCGCGACATGGCTTTGGATAAAGATACCATTACTCGCTTCTTGAAGCAAGACTCTGCTAGTCGTGAAATCTTACAATCTGAAGCTGCTACCGTCAAGGATGCTAATTTACAAGAACTCTTACCTTATGGTTTTGCTATCCATCATGCTGGTATGACTCGCGCTGACCGTACGTTGGTAGAAGATCTTTTTGCTGATGGTCACATCAAGGTACTCTGTTCTACTGCTACTCTTGCTTGGGGTGTGAACTTGCCTGCTCACGCTGTCATTATCAAGGGTACTCAGATCTACTCTCCTGAGAAGGGTCGTTGGGTTGAACTTTCTCCTCAAGATGTTTTGCAGATGTTGGGTCGTGCTGGTCGTCCTCAATATGATACTTATGGTGAAGGTATTATTATTACAGCTCACTCTGAATTGCAGTACTATCTATCGTTACTTAATACACAACTACCCATTGAGTCCCAGTTTATCTCTAAATTGGCAGATAATCTTAATGCGGAAATTGTGTTGGGATCTATTAGAAATCGTGATGAAGCTGTCCAGTGGTTAGGTTATACTTATCTCTATGTACGTATGCTTCGTAACCCAAGTCTCTACAGTGTGTCTCAGGATGATCTCGAGGATGACCCTCACTTGGAACAGAAGCGTGTTGATTTGATCCATTCAGCAGCTACTTTACTAGACAAGTGCAACCTTGTCAAGTATGATAAGAAGTCTGGTCGTTTCCAGGTTACCGAATTGGGTCGCATTGCTTCTCACTTTTATGTTTCTCATCATTCTATGTCGACATATAATCAACATCTACGTCCTATGATGAGTGAAATTGAACTTTTCAGAGTATTTGCCCTTTCTGATGAATTCAAGTACATTCCTGTACGTGAAGAAGAGAAGATGGAGTTACAGAAACTATTGGAACGTGTACCTGTACCTATCAAGGAAAGCATTGAGGAGCCCACTGCCAAGATCAATGTGCTTTTACAGGCTTATATCTCTCAACTCAAATTGGATGGTTTTGCTTTGGTGTCTGATATGGTGTATGTTACTCAGAGTGCTGGTCGTATCCTCCGTGCCATTTTTGAAATCTGTTTGAAGCGTGGCTGGGCTCAGTTAACCAAGAAAGCTTTGAACATGTGTAAGATGGTTGAAAAGCGTATGTGGTTACCAATGTCTCCTTTGCGCCAGTTCAAGGCAATGCCTCAAGATATTGTCCGTCGTCTTGAACGTAAGGAATTCCCTTGGGAACGCTACTTTGATTTGAATCCTCAGGAGTTGGGTGAACTTATTGGTCAACCAAAGGCTGGTCGTACTCTTCACAAGTATGTTCATCAATTCCCCAAGTTGGATCTTCAGGCTCATGTTCAACCTGTGACCCGTTCTTTACTCAAGGTGGAATTGACTATTACACCCGATTTCCAGTGGGATGAAAAGGTGCACGGTTTGGCTGAAGCTTTCTGGATTCTTGTTGAAGATGTTGATGGTGAGCATATCCTTCATCACGATTACTTTGTCTTAAAGCAGCGTTATGCTGAAGAAGAACATCTTGTATCCTTCACTGTTCCTCTTTATGAACCTTTGCCTCCAAACTACTATGTTACTGTGGTTGCTGATCGTTGGTTGCACTGTGAGACCAAGTTGCCTGTGTCTTTCAAACATCTCATTCTTCCTGAGAAGTACACTGCTCCTACCGATCTTCATGATTTACAACCTCTTCCTGTCAATGCTTTGGGTAATCCAGAGTACGAAAAATTGTATTCTGCATGGATCAATCATTTCAACCCTGTCCAGACACAAGTTTTCAATACTTTGTATACCACTGATGACAATACTTTTATTGGTGCACCTACTGGTTCTGGTAAGACTGTCTGTGCTGAGTTTGCCTTGCTTCATTTATGGAACCAACCCAAGGATTCTAGAGCTGTCTATGTTGCACCTTTCCAAGAGCTTGTAGATCAACGTGTTGCTGACTGGCGTGAGAAGTTCTCAAAGTTGGATAAGGAAGTTGTTGCCTTGACTGGTGAAACTAGTGCTGATTTGAAGTTACTGGAACGTGGTCATGTCATTTGCTGTACACCCACTCAATGGGATGTAATCTCTCGTCGCTGGAAACAGAGAAAGAATGTTCAGAATGTGGATCTATTTATTGCTGATGAAATTCATATGATTGGTGGTGATATTGGTCCTACTTATGAAGTGATTGTTTCTCGTATGCGTTATATGGCTTCTCAGATTCAGAAACCTATCCGTCTTGTAGCTTTGAGTACTTCTTTGGCAAATGCTCGTGACTTGGGTGAATGGATTGGTGCAACTTCTCACTCTGTGTTTAACTTTCAACCTTCAGTCCGTCCTGTTCCTTTGGAGATTCACATTCAAAGTTACAATGTTCCTCATTTCGCCTCCTTGATGATTGCCATGGCCAAGCCTACCTACCTTGCCATTACTTCTCATGCTGATAACAAGCCTTCTATTGTGTTTGTTCCTTCCAGAAAGCAATGTAAGTTGACTGCTGTGGATTTGATTACTTACTGTATTGCCGATGACAAGCCTCATCAATTTCTTCACTGTAAGTTGGAAGAGATTCAGTCCTTACTGGATCGTGTTCAAGACAGATCACTTTTGGAGAGTCTTCAACATGGTATTGGTTTCTATCACGAAGCCTTGTCCAAGTCTGATAAACGTATTGTGGAACAGTTGTATGAATCTAATGCTATCCAGGTTTTGATTGCTTCTCGCGATACTTGCTGGGGTCTTTCTCTTCATGCTCATATGGTTGTTGTCATGGGTACTCAATATTTCGAAGGTAAAGAACATCGTTATGCTGATTATCCAATCACAGACGTCTTACAAATGATTGGCCGTGCGTGCAGACCTTTGGAGGATGACACTGGTAAATGTGTATTGATGTGTCAATTCAACAAGAAGGAGTTCTACAAAAAGTTCTTGTATGAGGCACTTCCAGTTGAATCTCATTTGGACCAATTCTTACATGATCACTTCAATGCCGAGGTTGTAACCAGAACCATTGAAAACAAGCAGGATGCAGTGGATTACTTGACCTGGTCTTTCCTTTACCGTCGTATGGCACATAATCCAAACTACTATGGTCTCCAGGGTACATCACATCGTCACTTGTCTGATCATCTCTCTGAATTGGTTGAAGCCACCTTGAACGATTTGGAAGAAACCAAGTGTATCAGTATTGAAGATGAAATGGATTTGAGTCCTCTCAATTTGGGTATGATTGCAGCTTATTACAATATTAACTATACAACTGTGGATATGTTCAGTGTCAGTTTGAAAAACACAACCAAGTTGCGTGGTCTTTTGGAAATTGTATCATCTGCTACTGAATTTGACAACATTCCTATTCGTCACCATGAAGAAGGATTACTTCAACGTATCTATGATCGTGTACCTGTCAAGTTGGCACAACCCAAGTTCAATACACCCAGAATCAAGACCAATGTACTTTTACAAGCTCACTTCTCTCGTGTCCAGTTACCTCCTGATCTTCAATCTGATCAGACCTTGATTTTGGACCGTATCATTCCTCTTCTTCAAGCATGTGTGGATGTCATCTCTTCTAACGGTTGGTTATCGCCTGCATTAGCTACCATGGAGCTATCACAAATGTCTGTCCAGGCCATGTGGGACCGTGATTCACCTTTGAAACAGATTCCTTACCTCACATCTGAGATGATCAAACGTTGTGAGGCAAATGAAGCCGAGTCTGTGTTTGATATTATGGAGTTGGAAGATGATGTCCGTAATGATTGTCTTGGTCTGGAACCCAGAAAGATGGCCGAAGTTGCTCGTTTCGTGAACAGATACCCTAATGTCGAGGTTGGTTTTGATATTGTGGATGAAAATGAAATTTCTGCTGGTTCTCTAGTTCATGTTATTGTTCAATTGGAGCGTGAAATAGATGAAGGAGAAGAGGTTGGACCTGTCATTGCACCTTATTATCCCAAGAAGAAGGATGAGGGTTGGTGGGTTGTTGTTGCTGATCCTGAAGAAAAGACTCTGTTGGCTATCAAGCGTGTCACTTTGGAACGCAAGTTGAATGTGAAATTAGATTTCACTGCACCCAAGCAAGGAGAACATACCTTGAAACTCTACTTGATGTCTGATAGTTATAATGGCTGTGATCAAGAATTAGATGTGGAAATACAGGTTGCTGAAGGTGAAGAGAGTGAAGATGAGGATGAATCTATGGAGGAAGATAGCGATTAAATAGTTATTACAGAAGGGAGAAAAAAAATATTGTTTTGTATATTCATTTTCAAATGCTATAAGATGTTAAATAAAAAATAAAAAGATGATAGTTTGATATTCTATTTTTTAAAACCCCGTTTTGTTTTTGTTTTATTTTTTTAAGTGTCGAATTGTTGTTTTTCCTTCTTTCCTTCTTTCTTTCTCGCTCTTTCTTTTTATTTATTTATTTATTTGAGATTATGGACGCTGAACAAATTCGTGAAGGAGTGAAATGTATGCAACAAGGCGATAAAGCGTAAAGTATTCAACAAGAAGAGAAAAAAAAAGTATGTTGTCATTTAAGTTTATTTTTACTTTAGCGCCTCAAAAGGTTTATTTCGAAAGCCTGACTGGGACATGGCTTCAGGTTATTACAACCAAGCAGGTTAGAACAACTGTTTTATAACAAAAAGAGATGAGGTTAATTACTGACAACATTATTCAATATTAGCAACTGCTTTCAAAATAGCAAAGTCTTTTGACCAAGCAGTTCAAGCGTATGCAAAGGCTTCTGAAGCTTATTTCAAAGCCGAAAAGTAAGTTTCAGAAGAGAAAAAAAACGAGTTGCCACGTATTTTCATTATGAATCTCATGACATGCATATGTATTAGTACTCATTTGGCAGGTAAAGCCACCGAGAGTGCAGCATTTATTCTTGCCCAAAACTTGAACCAACCTCAAAGAGCAGCCGAGGCTTATCAACGTTCCAGTAATTTCTTCATGACACAAGGTAAATAAAATTTTATAAATAGAAAAAAAAGAAAAAGAAAAAAAAAAGTAAATTATACGTAATATTATTTGATGTAGGTAGTACTGACCGTGCCGCTGAACAGTTACAAAAGGCAGGAAGGTAAGAAAAGAAAAGAAAAGGCATAATAGGAGGGAAAAGGGTTTTAAAGTTTTTTTCATTGATTATATAATAGAGCACTTGAAAACACCGATGTTAATGCAGCCTTTGATATGTACAATAAGGCTTGTCTTATTTATGAACAAGAAGACAAAGCAAGATCTGCAACTGAAATCTATAAAAAGGCTGTTTCTTTGCTTGTCCGTAATAAAAGGTAAAAAACAAAAAAGAAGAAGAGCAATAAGAGTAAAAGTATTAATAAACTGATTGGTAAATAATAAACAAAAAGATACGACAAGGCACTTGATATGCTTAAACGTCAATCAGTTGCATTCCAAAAGTTTACCAGTCGCTCACACTTGTACAAGACCAACCTTAGTATTATCATCATTTTATTTGCTATTGGAGATGAAGTAGAGGCTGGCAAACAGTTCAGTAATATGTGCGGGTAAATAATTTAACTATATTTATATGAGTTTCAAAAATGGTTGGTTCATAATAATAATGCAAAAACAAATTATTATAAAAATAGAAACGATCCCGGATTTGCACAAAGTACAGAAGCAGAATTAGGTGATAACTTTCTTAGAGCCTATGAACAAAGAGATCAACAGTTATTAGAACAGACTGCTAGGGATCAACATATTACCTTTTTAGATAATGATATTGCAAAACTTGCACGTACATTAACAGTACCTGGTGAGGTGTTGAGTAGTGTTAATCCAAGACCACAGAGAGGAGAGATTGGAATGGAAAATAGACCACTTCAATACAATAATAATAATAATATTAATAATAATGGCTATAATAACCAACCTTATAGCAATCAACCACCTTCTTATAACAACCAATCACCTTACAACAACAACAACAATAGCCAATCGCCTTATAATAACAATAATAGTAATAACCAATCACCTTATAATAATGATAAGAGTGGTTATGCTGATACAAAGGGCGGTTATCAATACGATGAAGATGATGAAGACTCTGGTCTTCGCTAAATGAAAAAAAAACATGGTCACACACATTCAATTTTACCAATTAAAAATATGATTAAACGTGATTTTCTTTGCCTGTATCTCTTTTTTCTTTTCTTTCTTTTGTTTTATTTTCTTATTATTTTTATTTACTTTTTTTTTTTATTGTTATTATCATTCCTCTTATTATTCTTTGGGTGCTTTTTGTTGTTATAACTTCTTCTTCTTCTATTATATAAAAAGAAAAAGTCATATGTATCAAATGGACAATGGAAATACTGTCAACACAGCAACAAAGAATATAGACAAGTCTTACTTATTTGGAGCACAAACAAATTACTTTCAGTCCGATCCTTCCATAGCAGCCAAATGTCATGAAAGCGCACCAAATGCAGTCCCGGTTCTTCTGACGTGCTCAAAGATAACAAAGACAACTATTGGTCGAGGTCATGATGCAACGGTCAAGATTGGTAAAGCAAACAAACGTGTTTCTAGAGAACATGTGGTCATTGAGCATAAACCACCTCATGGTTACGAAATGACAGTGCTTTCACCTAATGGTGCACTTATCGATCATATTGTGTTTGTGGAAGGAGAACATGTTCCTTTAAAGGAAGGTACCATGATTGAAATACTTGGTACCAAATTGATATTTAAAGGATCTAAACAAGAAGAAGAGGAACTAGTGGTACAAGAAGAAGAAAAGAAAAAAGAAAAAGAACAAGGAAATCAAATGGAGGAAGAGCAAATAAAACAAGTTATTATAAACGATAAAAACAAAAAGAAGGTCAAATCAAATGGAAAGGAACAAAAGGAAGAGGAACACGATGAAGGAAAGAAAGAAAATATAATAAAAAAGGAAGAGGATATACCAATACAAAATGTAAAAGTACCCACGAAAAGTAGTCGTAACAAGAAACCAAAAAAATTGGAGGATGAAATTATAAGAGTGCTTGGTAAGGAATATACATATAAAGAAGAAGAAGAAATAGATTGGGTAGAATTCTTAGAGGAGAGAGAGTGTGAAAAAGAAGAAAAAAGAGAGAGTATTTTTTATTATTGAACATCTCAGTTTCACTCATTTACTAGATATCTAGTATATACGCGAAAATCAACCATGTCATGTGCAGATATTTTACGTCGATTAGAGGGAGAATTGCTAGACAATGTATACAAGATATTGACAAGCTCACCAGGTATTGGATGTATCAAAAGATTGGGCAAGACAGCAGATGGTTCGCCAAAAGAGGATCTTTACTATTACAAACCAGATCTGGATCCAGACTTGGAAAGACGAAAAAAATATTCTGAAGTTGGTAGAAGCGCGAGGAAATGTACAATGAAAGATACACAATATTTCTTTAGGGTAAAAATAATAGTATATATAATGGATGGGAGAGAAGAAAAGAGAGAGATAGGGATAAAGATTGATCTTGTATAGTTATTGCTATTATTGTTGTGTGTAATGACTAAAAATATACACCATTTTATAATCATTCCCATTCTTGATTTAGATCCCGCCAAAATTGCCACACCGATCTAAAGCAAATAATCAAAAGAGGAAGTCAAATAATGCAACACCATTAAAGAAGTCCGAGGCAATCTCAGATGGTGACGATAACGACATCGGCGACGACGATGATGATGATGATATAAAGTCAAATAGTAGTGGCGATGTGAGTGACATGGAAGTGTATGAACTATTTAAAGATGTACAATAATAGTGTCACTCTTA
>VCJD01001564.1:3767-18687 GCA_024140245.1 Backusella tuberculispora | reverse complement strand
TTTTTTTTTTTTGATTAATTAGTGATTCCATTGCACTCGCATTCAATGGAGGTAAAGATTGTACAGTGTTACTACATTTAGTAGCTGCTGTCATATCCCATCTTGGACGTCGAAAGCCCCTTCGCACTGTCTTCATTACTTGCCCTAATCCGTTCCCTCATGTTGATGAATTTGCAAAGGTTTGTATTCAACGGTATCAACTCGATTGTCGTTATATCCCTGGACCAATGAAAGAGGCATTGGAGTGCTACTTGGATCTAACATTACCTAGATCAGAAGGGATTTTTGTTGGTGTTAGAAGAAGTGATCCTTTTGCTGGTAAGAAAAAGCAAGTGATATTATTAATAGCATGAATGTCTTATTGTACGTATACTAATGGGGGTCTTGCTGTTATTCATGTATATAGAACACTTGACACATTTTGATAAAACAGATGAAGGATGGCCAGATTTTATACGTATCCAACCTATTCTTGATTGGACATATAAAGACATTTGGGATTTTTTGATTCAACTCAAAATTCCATATTGCTCACTTTATGATCAAGGGTAAATACTGTCTATTTCAAAAAACTGAGAAAAAACTTATTAACTAATGCACGATTTCAGTTATACATCATTAGGGAGTATGGAAAACACCCAACCAAATCCAGATTTATTGGATGAGGAGCAAGGCTTCTACAAACCTGCGTTTATGCTGACAGATGAATCACGCGAACGCCATGGTAGAAGAAGATCATCGCCGAAATAAAATGCCCTCTTATACACATACAGTTAAAACCCGTATACATATACAAATACATTACATATAAATTCCCTTTTTCTTTTTCTTTATTATTCCTTTAATTAAGTCTCTTTATGTTGTTATTAACAATAAAGTTTGGTTCCTTATTACGTTCATTTTGTATTATGTAAGTATATACTTTTTTTTAGTCAGTTTTCTTGGGGTAATATAGGTTATTCTTAACAAAGTTTTCATGTAACTATTATAAAACGTTGTTTCTATTATAAGTGCTCCTTTTTTCTTTGTTAGACATTTTCTTTGTGTTTGATTATTGTTGTCTAATTTATGCAAGCAACAGTTATGAATTAAATATGGGTTCACTTTCGTGATCCGTATAATACTACCAGTGGTTTTATTATACTTTTACTATGCATATATTTGTTATGGAAGGTCGCCCATATTTTATTATACATATAGTGCTTGTCGCACAATTGAGTCGAGCCCAACGGAGATGAATCAGAAAAATGATCCAATTTCAAACTATTGACTCAATTGCGTGACAAGCACCTTATAACTAGCATGAGTTTGATATACTATTATACTATCATCTTGGCATAATATATTTTTATTTATTTACATAATTCCATGTCATCTTTTATTATGAATATTTTCTTACTTCTCTTTTTTTTTACATGTATAAAATCAACCGATCAAGCGCATCAATCATATCATTAAATGCACGCCAAGTCATATATATCGAACATATTTTATGAGTAGGTTAACTTAAGCTCTGGGACAAACTGCAAAATAGCTATATATTTAATATAAGGGTGAGACAATTCTTTCGTCTTTGCCAAACTTTAAAATGAACAACCATACCTAATTTAGTTTCTCGCTTAAATATTTTGATTTCTACATTGCGTGCAGTGATTTGCGTCATCATTATTCTCTCCTCTGCGATATATTTTTCTATGTTCTTTATTACTTTGATACTTTATATATGCCATTCTTTTTTATTTATTTAGGCACACTTTTTTACATATAATAACTGTATTTAACACAATTGTCACAAGACCGGGTGCCACAAGACGACACCTTAGCATATAATTTATTTCTCAGTAACTTGAAAACTTCTCTCATTAATTGTTCTCTAATTTTAATAACAGAATCAGAATAATCAAAAACATTTTTTTGGAGAAAGAAATAAATCACCATTTTTGTTAAATATATTTATAATATTTATTGTCACTGATTTTTTCTTTTTTTTTCTTCTTTTTTACTCTTAAAAAATATGAACTTGTTCAAGATGTATTTTAAATAATAATCTCGAAATATTATTTGTCGAATCTGACGTTTATGAGCAAGAAATCTTCTGTGAATATGGTCGTATTTTCCATATGCCGGAAGAAGTTGGCGGCTTAAGAGAGCCTATAGTATGTAATCAGGAGCTTGAAGGCTTTAAAGGATCAGTTGCGGCAAACAGCTTTAGGTACTTCTATATATATTATACTAATCAAATACTAAGCCAAAATACCTCGCAACATCAAGCGCAAGATCCTTTTCTAATTTGGTTCGACGATTACGACCCCAGCTAGGCATATTTATGACACGCACTATATACCAAAATATATTCAATGGTCGTGAGTGTATCGACTTGAGTTTTTTACCTTGTGATATTTCTGAACCTTCGATTCAGTGGAAGCTATGCAATAAGCGTAGAGGTCAGGTAAATATCATAAATATTGATATTACAGTAATGGATAGAACTGATGGTCGACTTTGTTGGAGTGTTTTATTAATTCGAAATACCCAGCTATACTAAAGACGTGTAGTCAGCATGCTCATAAATTTTTAATTTAATAAGAAACAACACTGCTACTTTTTTTGTATTCCCCATCAATCCTGTTTAAATTGGTCAGTATTTGACTTGCTGCTATTACATTTATATACTATTTTCTCACTTTTACTTTTTTTATAGAATAAAATTCACTACCTTAACTTTTCGCCTCTTTCTATGAATACAAACATAGTCTTGTCTGTTTCCGGCTCTATGGTCACCTTAAAACTTTGTGTTTTGTTCTAAGTTCATGACTGGTTACCGCCATCCTCTAACACAGTCGAACTTGGTAACTAAGTACACATATTCCAAATTTGTATTTGATAACTACTTTGAACATTTGTATACTGATCTGCTTCTCAATCTTATATATAATATTTATGTCTATTCTGGCATTTTATTGACTCTATTTATTTACTTATTTGATTATATTTACGTCCATTTTGACTCTATCCTACTGATTGAGATCTTCTGAAAATATTGTTTTGTAAATAATTAACTCGAAAAACAAATTCTCAATTCAAATAATAGAGTTCTACGTACCAAACTTCGTGATTACAATTGGATAAATGAGTTTAGGTCATATAGTTTTATGTGTATCAACACAAAGTGAAAGGCATGTGATAACAAAAATGTATAAGTTAAATATAACATTTAAATAATAAATATAAACATACACATTTATTATTTAATGATAAGAAATAGACTTAAAATAGTTTATCTAATCACATGCACTTAGTAGCTGTATCACTTATTAACCAGTTCTTGATTTATATTTATTAAAAAAACGAAAATGGTGAGTGGCGAAGTCAATACAAACCACGTTATTATTGTTTATTTTTCTGTGTTTATTTGTTTTATAAAAAGAGACATAAGTGAACTTTAATATTGATATAAAAAGGAAATGGCTTGGCGACTTTCCTCTCTTCTAACTTCTTATTTTTATTAAAAAATATATTTAAATGAACCAATTAATTAAAAATAAAGGTCGAATAAGCATTTCAGTAGCTATTTTACTTTTATTTTATATTTATAACAAGATTACAAAGCCTCCAAAGAATCTAAGACACCTTCCAAGATGGAGTTTATTTAGATTTTTGGGATTGATGCGTAAATTTGATACGAATGCAGAGGCAAAGAGAATTTCTCAAGATATTCTAAAAAAGACGGGTTATAAGGGCTTATGCTTGGTAAATAAGACAAGAAAAAAACAAGAAAAAGACGTGTTTATATATCTAAACTTTTGTTATGTATAATTAAGAGAATCGATACCTCTGGATGGGTTCTTCAAATATCTGATCCTGTATTTGCTAAGCATGTACTTTCAAAAACAGGTATAGTATTTTTTTTTGGCGTTACAAATGAATCACGCACACAAAAATTCACACACACGCACAAAAGATATTTTTCCAAAGATGGAGTTTGTCGGAAAGGAAAATACTCTGTATAGAAGATTTTTTGGACAAAGCAATGTTTTATTTTCAGATGGTGAAAATTGGCGAATGCATCGAAATGCAAGTATATATATAGATCTATAAAAATACAAATACATATATATTTATATATTGATTAAACGATAATATTGTATTTTATTACAGGCTGTAAATCCTGCGTTTCATCGATCACTTCCAGTAAAATTATTCAGCTCCCACTTTGATCAAGTTATTAAAGTAATTGATGATAAAGTGGATGGACGAATCGATGTATCAGACTTATTCCATCGCTATTCACTCGATATTATAGGCAAAGGAGGGTTTAGTAAGTATTATTTCTCAACACATATGACACTTAATATAACTAAAAAAAAAAAAGACTTTGATTTTAATGCAGTTATCCAGCCAAAAAACAATGAGTGGTCGGAACGCATTCTTGGTATCAACAAAGCCATCCGTCAGCCACTCCACTTCTATTTCCCTTTTCTTGAAACCTATTTCTTACGAATCTTGCCTAAACGTCGTCAATTACATCAAGAACTGGATGTCTTGTATGACATGATCGACAACATGATTGAAGAGCGCCGACAAATTGTACTTTCAGAATATAAAGATTCAAAAGAAGATAACGAAAAGGATTTATTAACTTTGATGTTGGAAAGCGAAATGAATGATAATGTGCCGGTCGAAAAAAGATTGACAAATACTCAAATAAAGGTAAATATGTTAGTATGGATAATGTTGTATATAGATTTATAATTGATTTTATGTATATAGGCGGATATTATCACATTTTTTGTCGCTGGACATGATACAACATCCAATACGTTAGCATATATTTGTTATTATCTTTCAATAAATCAGGTAAATATATATGTAGATTTACTTTTGTGTTTTGTTTTATTATTGATTTGCATATATATTAGGATATCCAAGAAAAAGCAAGAGATGAAGCTATGAAAATATTAGGAAATCTTCCAGATCATATATATCCAACTACCGGGCATACCAAACAACTTTCATACATTGACAGAGTGATTAAAGAAGTAATTATATGACAAACTAATAGCCTTGAATATATACGTTCGCGAATCTCTTATGTACATTTTTCTTATATATTTGTATATTAGAGTATGAGAATTAAACAAAGTGTCGCACATATAGGAAACAGAGTAGCCTTGCAAGACACCTATTTCGGTAACACTTTCATTCCAAAAGGTACCTTAATCACCATCTGTCTAAATGATCTTATGAACAACCCAACCAAATGGAGCGACCCTGATGAATTTAATATTGATCGCTTCTTACCAAACGGCGAGGCATATCAGGGCGAAGGTATTAAATACGCACCATTTAGTTATGGATCACGCACTTGTGTCGGTTTGAATTTTGCAATGACAGAAATGAGAACGGTACTTTTGATGCTTTGTAAGTATCTCTTTAGATATTTATGAATGTGTTATTAACTATAATTTAATGTCTATTTAATTTTTTGTTAAAAAAAAAAAAGTGAGAAAATATACTTGGACTTTACCAAAGGATTCTATTCATAAAGATGGTGTTATTTCAAAGGGTGTCAATATGGGAGGCCCTCATAAACTCGAGTTAGATTTTGCAAGAAGATACTAAGAAATATTTTCCTTTAAAGAAATACGCATATAAATAAAACCCATCTATTATTAATACAATGATTTTTTTACTGGTGGACACCAAATTGAGTTCTAATCGGAAAATTTGACGCTAGCTTAAATGATATCGGTCTCTGCCGATCATTCGAATAAGCTTAATGAGGCTATCCTCTATAATTGCCTTTTTTATTGTCACTTTTACTATTAATTACGTATATACACAAAGAAGCATACGTATTTTTTAATAAATGAATAAAGTCTACTACCTTATTTGAACAATTCTGCTAATTTTTATTGACCAGTATTTTTTTCCCTTCCTTTTTTTTATATTTACTCCGTCGAAAAACAAAACAGAAAATGAGCTCTACCAATAAGAATAAAGGAAGAAGATCCTTAAAAAAACTGAAAAAAAATAAGGTTATTCCAAATTTGGATAGCATTAAGCTTAAATAGGCTTAAACTTTTATAAGCTGCACATTAATAAAAAAATAAAAAAAAACCCCATTAAAAAAATGACATTTCGGTGGAGATGTCAAGTAAAGCAGACAGGCTATACGTATGTATATAAATAAGCATTATTCTATTTGATTCTTATTTTTTGCGAGTGCTATCTTTCCTTGAATCTTTATCGCTTTCCAATCAACACCAGAATTCACCCGCTGTTTTAACCTTTTACTGATGGGAGTTTCCAACGGGATATTTACTAGAATCTTTTTTCGCTCCAATTCTTGTTGTCTTTGCATTGCATGTTCTATTCGTGCCTGAACTGTAAATGTACTACCAGGTCTTTGAAGCGTAAAATGGCCCATGCTTGATGTTGTTGTTTCAGACATACTTTTATTTAGCTGCAACATGGGTGATAATGGTGGTAGTGATGATCTTCTTTTATTTCCTTTACTTCTATTACTAGTTACGGATATTGGTCTTAATGAAAGTGGTGAGATCGGTGATATTAGTGTAGGTGAATCTAATAATGTAACTATATACATGTTAGATTCATGCAACTCTTTTTTTCCTTTTCTTTCCATCTAGTAATTTTTTGAATAATACCTGAAGATCCTTGACTATTTGTAGTGTTACTACTGCTACTGATTAAAATGGGGCTTTTACTATTTTGTGATTTTCTTTTCCAAAAAAAGTCCAGTACGTTATTATTATTGTTATTACTGTTAGTGGCTGAATAATCAGATGATATCTCATGATATGAGCTCATCTCTGGTGTGATGACCTGACTACGTCGTTTATTTAATATATTATGTGTAATCTAAAGATATATTATATTGCTTACTTTTTAGTTGATTTATTAGGAAAATCATCTTCTTTCCCTACATGAATTTTTTTTTAAAATAACAATATGTAATGTGATGTAATGTATATTATTAGCACTATTACAATTATTAAAACTTTATCCTAAAGAAAACTTTACATGGTATCCAAAGTGACTTTGAACTATTTGGTTTTTCAGTTATCATATGATTTTCAATTGTGTTATTATTATTACTTTGTTTCAGTAATAGCTGCTTCTCCACTTTTTTTTCTTCTTCATTTTGGTAAAACGAGTATTCGTCTAAATGAGTGATTTCAACAGCCTTTATTAACTCAGGTACACCGAGGTTATTTTTTTCTTTATTAGTAATAAGAAATTAAGAGCTTATTAATACGAGATTATCATATCTTTTTACATGTAAACAGGATCGCATATTATGCGTATGCTTTGTATGTTATACTATTACGCTTACGCTCTAGTTCTCTCTCTTGTTGTAATTGTTCTGTCAATAGACAGATAATATCTCGGTCATTTGACATCAAAACGGCAAAACATACGAGCTCCTTTAATAAACTCAGCGTATTGATAGGATATTTATTTAAATAATTGTGTACAAATCTTGGTAAAGTATCGAGAAAATCTTCCATTTTCTTTTTTTGAAGAGTAATAATAAACGAAGAAATAAAATAAATAAAATAATATAATTTTTTTTTATTTACTTTTATTTCAATTCACTTTTTATTGTTGTAGTAATCACATTGTTAAATACGTGACATTTCTTGTGTTTAAAAATATAAAATATTTTCATTATTTTTTGCTATTGATGAAATCATCTTTTTTTTTTTTATAAAAAATTACTATATTTTTTCTTTTTCCTTCTTTTATATTTTATTTTCTTTCAAAAGAATAAAAGATAAATCTATGATTATATACTTTTAAATGATGATAAACAACGTTCTAAATATTTTTCCAAGTAACATTACTAACAATAGTTCAAGAGAGAATTCTCTGTTTCATCTCTCTCTACTGGACCTAACTTACGTAATAAAAGGTCCCTTTTTAATAAGATTTTTAAATGAAGCACTTGTACAACAACCATTTCAAAGCCATTCGCAGCTTTAAAAAATCCTACAAATTTGTTTTATCGATCAAGGTTATATGGATTGTTACCACCGTGGAAAAATTCGGAAAGCAAAAGCCTAAAGTAATCAAATTATTGGTTAATGCGTTGGACTACCAGCCAATCAAATAAATGCATTCAATATGATTCATTCCAAATGAGCCACTCCTGTCTTTTTTTCCCACACTTCAGAAGAAAGTTTGATAACGGAATTTAATTTTTTATAATTTTATTTCATATATGGAAAAAGAAAAAAAGAAAATAGATCAACAAATTTTATATACATGGTTTTTTTTTAAAAAAAAAATGAGAATAACAATAATAATAACATCATGAATAGTATTAAAAAATCTTTACAGGCATATAAAATAATAAGGATAATAATTATAGTAATAGTAATGAGTAGTAATGAAAAGAAAAAAAAAGACTAGTATATTTAAGCGCTTGTAGCAGCTATAACAGTCCAACGACCTGCATCGTTTACCACATCACAAGAAAGTGATTTTCCTGAATGATATACGACGCCATCCTGACGTACTAGTAATAAAGCTAGTTCTAAACTGCGTCTTCCACCCGGATGCGTGACCAATAGATCATGGTTTGAAACTAATAGATCTTGAGTGCAGGGTAGATCTACTGTCCAGTGAGTTTCATTACTTGATGATGATGGTGTTGCTATCCTGGTATTCAAAGGTCCATGTGTACCTAACCAAAGGTCAAGTAATCTGGGAATAGGCACTGCTTGCATAAGATGGTGTCCTATCACTTCCAAAGTATGATTATTTGAATTATAATGTACACTTGATAAAATAGGAAAAGGAGAAATACAACGAGTGGCAGTGGTAGCTAGT
This sequence comes from Backusella tuberculispora, assembly GCA_024140245.1. NCBI lineage: Eukaryota > Fungi > Mucoromycota > Mucoromycetes > Mucorales > Backusellaceae > Backusella > Backusella tuberculispora. The sequence goes on along the minus strand of VCJD01001564.1, from coordinate 9,828 downwards.
TGAGCTGGTGGTGAAGGAGGTGGCGTGGTAGTTGATGCTTCATCTACTACGATTTTATTCACATGTTGTTGTTGCTGTTGCTGTTGCTGAGGCTGTTGTTCATCATCATCATTTTCATAATATTCATATTCAAACTTTGCAATGCCAACAATGGTCCAACATAAATAATCATCTACTTCTTCATGACACATGTCCATTGAACTAGGACTGGGTTGGACAATCCTGGAAGGGGTATAATCTAGCCATGTATTGCTACCATTTGAATTATTATTGCCTGAAAGGTGGTGATCGTTATTTAATGAACTTGACAAAGCGGTACTTTCTGAAATATTTCCAGCTGCACTAAGGTAAACAGGTTGGGAATCAATAGATGATGCTAATTGTAAAGCGATCTTTTGCATTTGGCTAACAGGTCCATACGCACAAGGCGCAATACGTCCCTTATCGACCTTGCGGATAATAAGTGAAGGTGATGAAACACCGGTTTGTGAATCTCTAAGTATGATTTCGGTTCCATAAGTAATGTGAACAGGCGGTGATGATACTTTTGAACTATCAATGTTGCTGTTGTTATTATTTGGTCTATTCATACGATTTGATGATGATGATGCTGTAGTAGTAGTAGTTGTTGTTGTATTCATAGGTTGCTTGGGTTGATTAACAACAATAATATCAAATGGAGACCAAGTTGTATTTTTTGCACATAACATGTCGTTACAAGAAGTCATGTATTTTGTTCGAACTGTTTGTGAATTGATTCGATTAAACAAAGAGACGGGACTGCTTGATAAGATACAGGTCGAAACGTTGCGAGTCTTTGCTGTCTTTTTAGATGGCTTGGATATAATTGAAATAGGCTTGGAATTAAAAGAAGCAAGTACATGAGGAGTAGAAGTAGGTGGTGGTGTAGTATTGTGATTAGCGCTACTGGAAGATGATGAAGGTGATACTGGCATATTGTTATTATTACTGCTGTTATTGTTGTTTGCTAATAAGTTAACATTGAGACAGAATAACTTGGCTTTTGCTGTGCCTGTAACATGAAGATATTTAAAACTGCCACTTTGATTTTCATCCAACAATGAGCGTTGTTCCAGGATCTTTTCATTTTTATCATCCATCACCGACATAGACAAGAGCATCTTTTCCGAACGTTTTTCGGGTGTCATTGTACAATTAGAAGAAGACTGAATATGAACAATTGGTGGTGGACAAAGGAATCGCTTTTCTGACCCATATGATTTTTGTGCAACCGAAGCATGAAGACAAGTGATAGTTGTCTTATGTCTATCACCACCAGCTTTTGTGTCCGATAAAGGAGAGGGTGCATGAGCAAGAAGACGGCGACGTGATGATTTACTAGAATCAACATTGCTGTTTTCATCTTTGGTCCACTTACGCTTAAGACTGTCTGAGGTGATCAATGAAGAAAAGCTGATTTCTGGGTTAACTCCAGTCTGGCGAGGGTGACTATAATAACTATGCTGTGTACCATTTGCATTGGAATCTATTAATGATTCAATAGACATTGTTTGATGGTGCTGTTGCTGTTGTTGAAGATGATTGTTATTTTGTGTAGAAGAATCTTTTATTGATCTTTCTGAAGGACGAGGTAAACGAATAGGTTGTGCATGATCAATGGCGCTCAACAGAGAATCCATAGGTGAAGACTTGGTCAAACCGATGAACTGGACTCGTCTACTGCTACCGAATACTTGTTCTGTAATAATATGTGATTGTTGGTCCATGCTATAGAATATATATACAACTCTCTTGTTTTGATTGTGAATTTATTTAGTAGTTTGTTAATATAATATATTGTTAAATTAAAATTTGTAAAAGAACAAATAACAAGAAGGAAGAAATAATAAAAAAAGACAGAAAAGAGAAATAGGATTTTTTTTTATATAGAGTTCTTTTTTTTTTGCGATTAACATATATGGCAACTGCAAAAAAAATAGATAAGATGTCTATAAGATCCAATCACGTGTAAGCTTTATCGGATGAGGCATTCATTTTTCCCACCCATTTTCCCAGGATAATATATGTGACACAGTTGAATGTGGTGGATTATGTATAAAAAACACAAAGTGTATAAATGTTTTTTTCCTTAAAAATATTTATTTTTGTATTTTATTAAAGTCTATTTTATACATCTATTCCATTTTATTTTTTTTATTTTTTAATAAGAGCACATACATAGGTTTCTCCTTTTTTTATATTTTTTTTTTATTCTAAAAAAGAACCTTTCATATATAAAAACCGACTTTTTTTCTATTTTTCTACTTATTACGCCTTTAGTTTTTTTTTTATATATTTTTTTTTATATTTCAGGTGGCCTTTTTACCAAAAGGGGAAATGATAAGCTCGAGAGATATAATTCGCCTTAGTTCCTCTCTCCTATTTGACAGTCTGCATGTGACTAGAGCGAATGAAGGAGTATCCCTCATTTAGACTCCAATTTTATTAACTTGGATCACGCTCTATTCTTCATTGCCTCTACTTTCCATTTTGGGTTTCGTGGGAAATACGTGGGAAAAACCAGGATTTGCTGTAGTCTGTGCTTGTGTCGGAACTTTTCATTATTACTCTTATTATTTTTAAATATGTTTATAAGATATATGCTGCTATGTATATAAAGAAAGTCTTTTTTTTTTTATATATATATTTATTGTTTTAAAAATATAAAGAAAAAGAGAGAAGATAAGAGAAAAGAGAGAGAAAAGGAGAGAGAAGGGGATTTTTTTTTCTTTTTATTAATTTAAGTGTCTGTATTGAGTTTAGTTAAATAATTATAAAGTACAAATTTTTATTTTATGTTGGTGATAGTGGTATCAAGTGCGTTTATATAATAGTTACATTTCTTGATTTCGAAATCAACGAAATCCTTCTCTGTCTGTATTATTATTATTAGTCGTATATGTTCGTTAGTTACACCATACAAATATATATTTATAAAAGAAAGAAAAAATAATATAAAAATAAAATCAATAACAATTAACAATCAATAGTAATAAACAATAGTATATATTACCTGCTGTAATGTTAACGATTCTTGCATTTTCAATAGATGATCCAAATAGTTTTGTATATCCAAGTATTGCTCCTTTTTATTTAAAAAGGTAGCACCAGCAGGACGCCAATGGTTGGCTGTAGGCATCTTGCTTTCGCAGGCTGCCCAATAATTACACTGCTGAACCCATTCATTCACTTGATTTTCAGATCCACAATCAAAATAAAAAGTAGTATTTTTATGATCTATGTGAAGATAAAAACCATGCGGTCTTTCCTCCACTTTATTACGCATCGCCAAGGCATGTCCCAAGTAGAGCTTCATCTTGGTATATTTCTATTGTAATAAAGTTTTTTTTTGTTTTAATGATTTGTTTATTTGTTTTCTTTAAAAACAAAACAAGCGAGATCTTTTTCATTTCCTTTTTTGTAATGATAATCTCGCATAAATCAAAATAACAAAATGCTCTCATTTTATTTCATTTTCATTGGATGAAATAGAAATAAATTGTAACACTTTTTATAAAATATAAATCTATATAAATACAAAAAAAAAGGTATTACTTTACCTGATGACTCTGACCATTTAAATTCTCTAATGACTTTTTGTACACATTATCAGTACTATTATTATTAGTATAATTATTACTATCATTATCTCTATCGTAAATATAAACGGTAAGATAACCAGAGTCAAGAATGACCCAGCACGCCTTCCATGGTTCTGTCTCTTGATCGGTTCTTTTAAAAGCCAGCGGACCTTCTTTATGTGGTCCTGTTTTTTTCACCATCAAATCTTTTCTTTTTACGCTAATCCATGATGAGGAAGTACTACTATTACTTGTACTTGATTTAATTGAAGGGGTTGTAGACTTGGTATTCTTATATATATATATTATATAGTAAAAAGGGTGAGAAAACTTTAATGAGGCACATATACACAAGCAAACACACTTTACCTTTTTTGGAATTTTAGGTAGGAGAGGATTCTTTTGAATTGAATAATAAAGACTCTATATATATATAAATTGTGTGTGTGTGCGCGCCCAACATTGGCAGATGCCTTTGTTTATTTATTTATAAACCATTTATTTACCTCTAAAGTAATTCTTAGTTTTAATCGTGAATCATGGGAGTCTGGTGTAAATAAATCGATATCCTGAAAACAGTCTACGTTAACTGAAATAAATTGCATAACATAATCACAGAAACGTGCTGGCGTATCACGATTATGTCCTACGTGAATTTCACTATTTAACAATATCAGAGCATAGGAAACAATATAAATGTTATCTATTCTATTCTTATTAGCAGCAAAAAAAGAAAAACAAGCATGGGAAATTGATTATTCTTTCCATTTTATATATGTACTTATATTTACCTAATTCTTTAAATATATGATCAGGATTGGACTGATGATAGTGGCTTGCAAATAGTAATATTAGGTCATCCAATTCTTTAGCATTATGTAAATAATATCTCTTCGCCAAGTTCGAACCAGAAAAAAAGCATCTGTTTATTTTATAAATATTTATATATAGAGAACGAAATGAATATGATTTTATTAAAGAAAAAAAAACAAAAAAAAGTAATAATATTCCCCTTTCCTTTCTTTTCGTTTCTTCATTTTTTATATAAAGATTCTATTTACCTTAATGCTACATCGAGTTCTAATGATGAAAAATCATAATTTTCAAAAGCTAACTGAAATAAAGTCCTGAATGTATAATATGAATTTTTTTTTGAGAAAAAAAACTATATTCAAATTGCATATATGCACAACTTACTTTGATATAGACTTTTCTCGTGACTCCAATTTTTCATTCTCCTCCTCCTGTCCTCCCTCCCTCTCCTCGTCTTCACCCTCCTGACCAACATGAGTAAACAATTGAGAGGATCGCCACAGATCTTCTTTTGTTGAAAAGAGACTAGACCAGCGTACATTGTACTTTAAAAAACATTCGAGAACTTGATCTTCTATTGGCTGTTTCTGTTGCTGTTGCTGCTGTTGTTCAAACTTTATTGGGATAGTTGTACTTGTACTACTAATAGTACTGAATTGTCGATGTATTGGCAGTTCCTCTCCTCCTTGTCCTTTTTCTTCTTCTTGTTGTTGTAGTTGGTAATATTCCTCAGTGTCGGAGTTGTATTCAATTTGTCGTTCATTAATGTACTCTAATTGTATTTCATGCATATTTTGATCTTCATCGCTATAAAATATTATGAGATCATCTGAAGTTGTGGTATTCTCACATTGATAGAATTCATCTTGTATAATTGGTGTTGGTAATGAAATGAGTGATATGCTTGATAGTGAAGAAGGGGTTTCGCAAATGCTGCTATTATTAGTGATGTTATTGTTATTTGAATAAAAGGCTGGATCTTGTTCAAATGTAATAAAAGAGTGACCTTGGTATAAACATATAAAGAAAGTTGAGTACACATACGCGTAATTCTCTCTTTTATAGAGATAATAGAAATATAAAAATTCTTATTTACAGCAGCTTTGTTGATCAGCTTGACTCGTATCATTATCATTCATCATATTTAAAGATGCTGTATCAAGCGGATGAATAGGTCGCTCGTTTGATGGTGTACAATGAACAAGCTGTTTTTTCAAATAGATTAATTCATTATTTGTCATAATGTAAAAAAAATGAATATTTCATTGTTTTTATATAAACATTACATGAATTCTATTGTTGTTTTTAATACGAACAGACTTCCATGTTGAACGCCTTGGCTTGGATTAAATTTTAATTTTGTCTACTTTCATTATAAAAAAGCTTAAATACCTGATTGGTTTCTTTTTTAGCTTTACTACTTTGTCTTATTAAAAGCATAATAAATTAGAAAAAAAAAACAGGGGTGTGTAAAAGTGGAAGAAAGAATAGTTGAAAAAAAATTTTTTTTTCTTCAATATACACTATAAAAGTTTTTTTGCTTCACATGTTCTACCGTGTAACCGGGGAACTTTACACAAAAGCAAAAGAATACACAGCGTTTTCGGAAAAGTTTACAGATTATTATAAAAGAAGAACTCGAGGAC
>VCJD01001526.1:19525-32758 GCA_024140245.1 Backusella tuberculispora | reverse complement strand
CTCTCTCTCTCTCTCTCTCTCTCTCTCTCTCTCTCTCTCTCTCTCTCTCTCTCTCTCTCTACTTTCTTCTTTTCTGCAAAACTTACATCGTGATATAGATTCAACCTCTGTTAATCGATGTATAGCATATACAGTCAGCTGAGAGCAATGCAAACAACGCTTAAGAGCTCGTTCTTGAATAATAGTCAAGATTGCATCTGCGTCATTTGGTGTTAATAATGTCGCGTAGATATCGTTCATGTATGATAGAAAATAGGCCAAAAGAATCAAGACTACAAGATCACTTGATGAGTCTATACCAGCTTTGAGCTGCTTTGAATCTAACCAGTCGTTGGCAACACGAAAACATGGAGGAAGATCACGCCACCATTCCAAAACGATGTCGTCAACTAGAATGATATCCGTGAATTTTATCTCATGGACAGAGTCTTTATTCAAGTGATGTCTGTAAAGCTATAATAAATAAAGCATAAAATTTCAATCAATTAGTATAAATATTTGTGAAAAATAATAATGATAATAATAATAAATAAATAAATACCCTTATCTTGGCCATGACTGGATGACTGGTCAGCTTGTAGTGACGATTTTGCCCCTTTGCACATTCAATGATTTTTGTAGGTTCATCCGGTCGATACTTCCAATCGATGTATTGAGCCATATCAAGTTGTTGTGTCCTATTAATGATGACGTCTGATAATCGAATGTAACGAATCGTGGCGGTATAATGTCTACTGAATAACATACATTCAACTGAAGGAATACCAGGTTTTTGACATTCTTTATCGTACCATGGCTTCAAATCTTGACAAATCTGGAAGGCCATTGATATCAACTTTAAACTGTCGGAAACATTTAAGACGGTATAAAAGTATTCCACAAGCATATTGATAGCTATTACGTTTTCAAGTCGTTTCTCGGGTAAATCAAACTGATCTAGGATTTTAGACTTTGCTAATCCCGCGAAATAATCACCCATGGACCGAAGCTCCTCATAACTTTGTTGTACGTGATCACATGGTGAGCAACACACAACACAGCAAATGCATAGACAAATCAAAGAGTCTATCGGAGAACTTATCTGTTCGTAGTATTTCATGAAGCTTAACTGATGTATGTATGGGCGAATAAGATTGAAGCATTCAAAATAAATACTAATTAATTTATCCATGATGGTGGTTGAGTCGAATAAAAACGAGGTTGGCAGTAACAGCGCAGTTGGATTTGGCTTTGGGTTCAAACACTTGAGAAATAGCTTCATGGCCAACATTCGAATACGCATCGTTTGTCCGATGTTGAAATGGACTATCAGATCTTGATTTGACTGATCTGTTGACAATCTAGGTGACAGATAACGGATCGGCTGGCTCCGCAATAGTTCACTGATGTTACGGATCCCTGTTTCAATGAGTAACCTTCCCCTATGTATCGTAATATTCCATTGACTATTAGAAGACGAGGAGGAGGATTCTTCTTCTTCTGATAAATAAGTTATCAGTCTTTGTTCCTCTTTCTGTAAGGTTGTCATTTCTACTTCAAGTTGACTAATGACCAAGTTCAAATCGTCAATTTCCTTCACTAATCGATTAATGTCATCACTGTTTGATTTAGAGCTCATCTCACCAGGAAAAGAACACTCTCGATTGAAGATTACGCATCGATCGCAAATTTCATTAAGAGAAGAACGAACACATCTACGTCGAAGCTTACGGCATTCTAAATAGTAATGAAAAGCATATAACAAGGAGAAGAAGAAACACAGACACAAGAAGGGAAAATTAAAATATATTTTAAAATAAGACTAAATTATTTTTACTGCTATGATTTTATATTTATACCATTACAAGCTGTGCTTTGTCGCACCATTTTCTTTCTTTCTTCCTTCTTTTTATTTCTGTTATTATGTTATTTATGTACAAATTAATAATAGCAATAATAATAATAATAATAAAAAGATTGTGCTAAGATTTTTTATTGCTGTGAGCTGTGTCATATTTTCAAAGACCGCACTCTCACCATTTCGAGACCTTAATGGTCATTCTCGGACTCTGGTACTGGAAAGTCAAATATAATAGCTATCATGCTTTGATATCGATATTGTCTCACTATTATTTATCGGTCCACAGAGCAATAATTATCTATATAATCCTGAAAAATGAAAGAGGAATAAGATCATGGACTGCAGCGTCTAGGATACTATGATTTCACCATCATGATATTGCATTTAAGGAGTGCGTTTACGTCTCTGTATATATCAAGAGAAATTTAATAACCAATACCGAAAAGTACAATATATACATATATATATAATTCTAGTTGAAGTATTACATTCTTTTATTGATTAGCTCAAGACTAGCAACAATTATAATAATAAAATCACCAGGCTTAATTTAATGGTATCATACTTAACAAAAGTTATCAGAGAACTCAAATAGCGAAATTCATAGTTTGATATACGAAAGGACGAGTCAGTGAATCATTTGAATTGTATTTTTTTAAAGCATACATTATAAAACTAAAACTATAAATATAAATATAATAGTTATCAATATACTAATAAGCTGCTGAATAAATAAAATGATTTAGAAATATAATAATCATATTTGACTCCATTCATCTAATGATTCTCCTATAAATGACATTACTTCTCAAATATGAAAACCGATCGCTAATAGATTCATATCAAAAAATGGTATTTTTTATTGACTGAAAGAATATAAATAAATACAAGTTTATTTTAAAATGTAGCATGTTTTTATGGATTAAGAGTTAATGGAGAAGCTGTTAACAGAGTGGGCCCTTCTGTCGACAAATGCTTCCTTTCTAAATAATGACAAATATCATACATGACAGCATACCAAGGCTGTGGATAATTATAATATACTGATGGGTTAAGGTTACTAAAATCGTTTTCCTTGGCTCCTGTTAAAAGAGGTGATTTTAAAGGATCCACTTCGTGATTTTTTAGCATTTTCAATTCGTCAACACAGCCCATACATTCTGAAAGCATATTCTTTGCTTTTTTTCTAATCGTAGAGTTGGATGACATCGACAAAATAGCCAAAACATCCAGTGTATGACTTAAACATTCACTTGCTTGAAATATATAATGACCTAGAATCACAATCAGTAATTGTAGATTTCCTCTTTTTTTCATTCTTACAACTTACATGGTGATATTGATTTAATTATTTTTAGTCGTTGTACGGTATATACAGTCAATTGTGAGCAATGTAAACACCGTTTAAGAGCTTGCTCTTGAATAATAGATAATATTAAATCGGCATCATTTGGTGTTAATAATGTCGCGTAGATATCGTTCATGTATGATAGAAAATAGGCCAAAAGAATCAAGACTACAAGATCACTTGATGAATCTATTCCAGCTTTGAGTTCCTCCGAATCTGACCAGTCCTTAGTAACACGAAAATTTGAAGGAAGGTCATACCACCATTCCATGACGATGTCATCAACTAGAATAATATCTGTGAACTTTAACTCATGGACAGAATCTTTGTTTAAATGGTACTTGTAAAACTATAATATATGAAATATTAAATATTAATCAGTAATTATAAATATTCCTGATAATAATAATATTAATAATAATAAATAGATAATAGATACCCTTATTTTAGCCAAGACGGGATGACTGGTCAGTTTGTAGTGCCAATTTTGGGCCTTTACAAATTCAATAGCTGTTACACCTTCATCCGGTCGATATTTCCATTCGATATATTGAACCGTATCAAGATGTCGTGTTGCATTATTGATGGCATCTGATAATCGAATATAACGAGCTATGGCTGCATAGTGTCTACTGAATAACACACATTCAACTGAAGGAACACCAGGTTTTTGGCATTCTTTATCGTACCATGACTTTAGATCGAGACATATTTGAAATGCCAACACTGCAAGTTTTAGACCTTCAGATATATTCAACATAGCAGATAAGTATTCTCCCAGAAAATTAGCGGCAATTATATTTTCAAGTCTTTTTTCAGGCAAGTCAAATTGATCTAAGAATTTGGACTTTGCTATTCCCGCAAAATAATCACCCATGCATCGAAGTTCTTGGTGACAGTGATGTAGATGCTCACATGGTATGCAGCACACATAACAACAAATACATAAACAAAGCAAGTCATCCAATGGTGAGTCTAACTGTTCGTAGTACATCATAAACGTTGGTTGATGTAATAATGGTCGCAATAAATTGAAACACTCGAAATAAATATTGATAAGTTTATCCATTATGAGTTTCGAGTCAAATAAAAATGCGGTTGGTAGTAATAGTGAAGTTGGATTTGGATTTGGCTTCATGCATTTGACCATAAGATTCATCATTAACATTCGGATACGCATTGTTTGCCCGATATTGAAATGCACTACTAGATCTTGATTTGACTGTTCTGTTGATAATCTAGGTGACAGGTAACGGATTGGTTGACTCTGCAGTAAATCACTGATATTACGGATCCCTGTTTGGATACTAAATCTGCCATTTTTTATCGTAATATTCCATTGACTTTCAGAGGAGGAACAGGGCAAGTGGGTAGATAATTGAAACTCTTCTGTTAATATATACTCTATTTGCCGTTGTTCTCTCATTGAACCTTCGAGCTGCCTTATCATCAAGTTCAAATCGTCAACTTCATTTAATAATCTTGTAATTTGATCATCATTGGACTGATTGGTCATTTCACCAGGAAAAGAACATTCTCGACCAAAGCGTAAACAGCGATCGCAAATGTCATCAAGAGAATTACGAATGCATTTACGTCGATGCATACGGCATTCTAAATAGTAAAAGAAAATACAGACACAGAAATAAAATAAGACAAAGATTTTTATTTTTTTATTTTTTTTTATTTTTTTATTTTTTAAAAAATAAAATATGAATATATTTTTACCATTACAAGCTGTACTTTTCCGTACCATAATTTATAATTTCTTTCTTTTAGCCCTTCTGATATCCTAAAAGGTAAAAAAAAAAAAACCCTTAAAAAAAAAATGGCAATAATAAAAAGTAGATAAGTAGGAAAAAAGGATATCACCAGCCAAATTCTATTTTTGTGTTTTGAACCTTTATTCACAAGTCCGATACGTCTCACAGCATCATCATAACTTTAGAGATCAATTAAAATTTATTACCAGACTTTGACACTTGAAATATTAATTTGGTTAGAGAACCATGGAGTATTCTAGCACAGAAGAATAAACATTTTCTCGTTTGTTAAAAACAAGACTAGAAAATCCATTGTCCTATTTGTTAAATACATTGCTCTTGGTATGGTTTTAGAATTAGTGTATATGATTATATATTCAATTATACTTTTATGTAAAATGAATCAAGAGAAAAGTTCGTTGATCCTAGAAACTAGCTTTTTCTGTCTATTAGATCAAAATCATGCGAAAAAGGACTAAGTTGCTTCTGTAAAACGGGTCACTTATACATGTTAAAATATGGCGCTATTTTCTATTTATTCATGTTGGTTGTGTTTGTCATGCAATTCAATCAACCACCGCTCCGATAAGGATTATGAATAAAGTAAGGTTATTATGTATCTGCATAATTATTTCACTAAGGAAAATTTTAGTGAGCAATTTTAAGTACAGAAAATGGAGGAATTTTCAAATATAAAAATAATAACAATAACAACAATAATAAAAATTGATGAAAAAGGCGAGAGTCATAGATATATAGTGGAGTGTATAAACAGACAGATAGATTTGTTCAGGATATAGAGTAGTACTACAAAAACTTTTCATTTTTTTATCTTCAAGTGACCTGATATATTCTACTGAAACACTGCGAGAAAAAACAAAGCCTACTCAAGGTGAACAATATAAAATATTCCATAAGAAACATGCCCTGATCTTCTAATCATAAGTAGAAGAGAAAAAAAGTTACTCTGTACGTCATAGCTTTTATTTTTGTAAAACATTATATTCCTTCATAAAAAATCACTTTTTGCTATGATTCAAAAGGAGCTTGTATCATTCAAGAACAAAAATAGAATTATAAACTCCACCAATTGTTTAAAAAGTGTATTCCCATTAGCCACTCTCAACGTTGGTATTTGAGTGGCTCATTAAATTCAACCAAATATGGGAACTAAAACAGTGGAAATACAATTTATTTATTGCTGTCAAACAATAGGGTCTTTAATTTAACTGAGAATGTCTTTTGTTTTTTAACGAAAATGTATATTTATACTATTCTAGTAACTGTATGTGATTGTTCAAGCAATTGTAATTTTGAACTCGTTTTCTGCCTTATCAGTAATCTTTTCAAGTATATTTGCTTGTGGGACAAGATTTTTAGATGGACTGTGCATAAACTTATTAAATACGTGAATTCATCCACTTTGGATGTTTATATTTGAGACAACAATCAAAAATATAACTATATCTACTTTGTAGCTGTTAAAACCTATGCCAAGAAATAAATTGACTTCTTAAGCCTATTATCCGTTGCAAACTCTGACTTTAGGTAACATGAAGGGTCTGTGATTTTTAACAGTGTATAGTTTATGTAACCTTCATCTTTCTTATTGAAAAGACTAAATGTCTAATCATAAGTACAAGATATGCGCAGGCGTTTGCAAAAACGAGGCTGAAAAAAACTATGCACTAGTCTTAAATAATTGATTGAGCTCAGATTTAATATAAATAGATAACATTTTATTGTATACAAGTATATTTATAGAACTCCTGAAGGGTCATCCAAGTGCATTATATTAGCTTAGTGGATAAACTTCAGTATATCCTGAACTATATTTTGAATTCGACGGTAAAAACGAAGTGGATTGCTCAATTTCGATTTTTTTTGCATCTGTTTGTTTTTGTGCTCGTGCGGCTTCAATGTCTGGTAAGTCATTATCTGGAGGGAAAATATCTTCTGGTTTTTTAATACGAGGCGAATATGGCTTCTGGCTTCTCTCTGCTACCAACGATGGATAGTATTGTCTATAAGCAAAGTAAGCAAAAACAGCACCTTTGAAGGTAGAAAAATAGTGAGCTTAAAACAATTCGATTGTATCCTTGTTTAATATATCCTAGCTTACCAACGATTCCGCCAACAAAAACATCTTGCCAATGATGTCTATAGTCTCGTACTCTGGAAATGGCAATTAAAGCTGCTCCTAGAAAAGGAATACTAAAAATAAAACTTTTGTACGTATGCTGTGGTTGAAATAAAATACAATGAAAAAAGTTAATAAATAAATATAAAATAAGCAGTAATAAAAGAAAAAATGAAAAAGACGCTTTTATTTTATCCTAAAAAAAAAACACTTACGCCTTGGCCATCAAACATGTGCATTTTTCCTGCAAGATAAAAAGACAAGTATCCAAGACCAGCAAAAGAAACTATATTATTTTTAATAAGTAAACCATTAATTTTGTGTTACCATTGCCCCTTTTTTGCGTTGTTATTTTCATACTTACGCGATGAATGACCACTAGGAAAGCTTTTAAAACCGTCTTTGAATTCATATGTATCAAAGGGCTGGGTACATATTGTATAATTTAATAGTCTTAATGGAGGGTCGACTGTATCAAGCGGAGGTTTACATCTATCGAACATATCAGGACGTGGTCTTCCTACTGTAATCTAAAATAAAGCTAATTTTAAACATGCTAATTTTTAAAAGCTGTTTTTATAAATTAACAAACCTTAATACAATCTGTCACCATGACTGTCAATGATAGGGCTAAAGCAAGTCCTGAAAAAAAAATATAGAAATGAATTAATGAGATCTCCATTTATCTCAACTTTGATATAATACCTAATAACCCACAATGCAAATCAAACCAGCTTTTTCGAAGTCCTAAAGAGAGAAGACTTATAATAATGATCGGGATGACAACTGCTATAATCTTTTTATATTTAGTTTAATAATTTTCAACATTTACTATCACTCTCTCTCTCTCTCTCTCTCTCTCTCTCTCTCTCTCTCTATTTTGTATATTTCTTTTTAAAACTACTTACACCTGCCAACCACATTGGAACTGACTCATGAACAGCATACTCATGCATCAGAGTGGTATCATTTATCGAAAATTCACGATGAAAAGGCGTTATTTTATCAATGGCAAAGAAGACTGCTAACATAACAGCAACTAAAACCCAGTCTTTGGCATAACTAAGTATTAGTAATCTGGTATGCTTGTCTTTCAGGTTTATATTGAGAGTCATAAAATCAATATACAGTTACTCTAAAATGGAAGGGGGGAAAAGAAGAAAAAACGAAGAAGAAAAGAGAATTGAAAAAGAGCTTACAATCAGCTTTTTATTTTCCATATATGTTACATGGAAAATCATATGGAAAAATGCGCCGTGACCCCGCTGTGACCAACTCTTCGCCCAGATTCAAAGTCAATTCAAAGCAAAAGGCGTATTTTTCCGGAATGATCTTTTAGAGTGATATACAGGTCTCTTCCATTCAGTCATATTTGATTATTCTGATTGCGGCTTTTAAAGCTTCCAATCTATTTTTTGCTTCTCAAATTTGCATTAGTTGTCAGGTACTTTGCATGTTTTGAAATGAACAAGATTGATTTTTTATTCAATAAACTTGCTCAGTTATACAAAGGCAAAAAGTATTAATGCATAAATTATTTTAAATGATACATTGTAAACTCAATTGATTTTTTCCTCTCTATTTTTTTTTTTATGTATTCATCTTACACTTTCAAAATAAGAGGCTCATTATTTACAAGAATAAAATAAGTAAAAAAGTAATATCCACTGTAATTGTTAAAGAAGGGCACAGAGTGTCATATTCAATGTTCGCAGCCCGAGGCGATCGCTGTTCTAGTAGCCACATTAATTCGCTAGACTAAGACTGTTCTCGAGCAAAAAAAAAAACTGAGATTTTCTTTTAAGAATAGTGTAACAATTACTAAATAACGTAGGTAATGTAACTCGTGCCGAGAAAAAAAACTGGCATGAAAATGTTTTGCCTAAAGTATCCTTTTCAGAGATTAAACACGATTAAATGAACTCGGTATTTGTAATTGGCGCTGTGAATAAATGAGGTAAGTGCCACAAAAAACGTGATCGACATAATGAATTTTAGTTTAAAATAAATGAACAGAGGGAACAGAATGAAATTTGGCTTAATATAGATAAATGAACTGAGCTTAATTAGCTTAACCCGGTATTTATAGATTACATTGAGCAGAGATGAGGCGAATACTACAAAAAACATGACCTAAATAATAAACTCTGGCTTAAAATAAATGAATGGAGCGAGTATAATGGGCTATGATAGAACTACTTCAAATAATAATAATAATAAAAACTCCCTTTTGTTCACGTTCTTACCATTGCTTTAAGTGGTCTGAATCGGTTTTCGATATTGAAATATACTCTTGAAGAAGGATAGATTGCGCAAACTTAGAATAGATATACAGTATTTGAATCTTAATTTTTAATATGAGAAACTCTAGTACAGGTTTTTATGTTTATCTAATTATGCAAATTCATTAGATAGAAAAACCAATCTTACTTATTTCAAAAGATTCAAAGTATTTGGCAACTAATGCAAAGTTGAGAGTTTAAATAGGTTTTTGTTTAATAACTCAATGTGAGCGTGTGATTAATATACACCTTATTACCCGGATCTGTTTAGTTTAAGAAAAGCAATGAATGATAAAAAAACACTTTTTGAAACATATATATATATATATATATATATAAGGGAGAGAAGAAAGGAGTTAGGAAATAGGTATTAAATATGTGAAATCTGAAATGAAGCATTGCACTGGAAGTGATTCTACTCTTATTTTATATATATATCAATTAAAATAGAAACAGTTATAGTAATGGTAGTAATATATTACTTGAAATGTATCAAATACATTACAAGATATTTTTTGAATGAGTCACTACTTAAATACTCTACAATTATTTTTTTAAGAAAACTTATAGGATAAAAACAAAATAAATTTCTTGCTTTTATTTACTTTAGTAAAACTGCTACTCAGAACCACCTCGAAGCGCAAAGGCGTTTATCAGATGTGTATTACCATGGTGAAGACGTTAAACCAAACTGTGAAAAGGCTATTGAGATCTATACTTTTTCAGCTAATCAAGAACAAATATTTTCCAATTATGAAACAGTCCAGTTATATTACCATGGCAAAATAAATGTTAAAAGAATCTTGAAATTTCATTCATTTATTTCAGTAAAGAAACTACTCAGAATCACCTCGAAGCTCGAAGATATCTAGCAGACGTGTATTATCATGGTGAAGGTGTTGAAGAAAATTATGAAAAGACGATTGAACTATATCTGTTCAGCCAAGAAAGGTGAAATATTTGATAATTACGAAACATGACAATTATATTATCACGGCTACAACAATTTTCAAAAAAATCTTGCAATTGTGTTGATATATTTCAATAAAACTGCTGCTCAGAATAATACCAAAGTTCAAAGGTGTCTCGCAGATATGTACTATTATGGTGAAGGCGTTGAAAAAAGTTATGAAGAGACGATTGAGTTGTATACGTCTTTAGCAGAGGAAGGAAGAAACTTTGATAATAATGAGACAGAACAGCTATACTATCACGGCAGCCACAATATTAAGAGAAATTTTACAGTTGCGTTAACTTATTTCAGTAAAGCATCTGATCAGAATCACAGCAAAGCTCAAAGATATCTGGCAGATATGTACTGTCATAGTGACGGTATTGAACCAAACTTTGAAAAGGCAATTGAGCTGTCTAAATCTTCAGCTGAGCAAGGAAGAGATTTTCATAGTTTGGAAAAAGATCAATTATATTATTACGGCAACCGCAATATTAAAAAAAAATCCTGTAGTTGCATCGATTTTCTTCAGTGAAGCTGCTGCTCAAAACTATCGCGACACTCAAAGGTTCCCAGTAAACATATACTAGTATGGTGAAGACGTTGAAGAAAACAAAGAAAAAGCAGTTGAGTTACATAAATCTTTCTCAAGTCAACTAGATGGTGACTTCTGTTATAAAATTGACCAAGAATACTTTCATGGTTCTTTTAAATTTAATAGGGATATTAAAATTGGAAAGATATATCTTCACTACACGTTTAGAAAAGGTAAAAAGCTAGCTGGCGCGTTGTTAAATATAAAACATTGAGTTTTCGACCCAACTTGATTAAGAAAATACAGTCAAAATACAAACACCTACCTTTATATGATAAATTATTCCTTATAAACTGTATTTTTCTTTGATTTTCTTTCAAAAAGATCTGCTATTCTATTTAAATACTAACAGTATAACCATGTCTGAAAATATTCGTTTTTTTTTTATGGAAAAACATGGATGATATCCAAGATGTTTAAATATTTTTGCATAAAATAAAGAAATCATATTTCGAACTTCTTAATAACGCTATATATTATGATACAGCATAACGAAAAAGAAGCAGAAATCAGAGACTATCAACTGATGTCATTTAGTTTGGTAAACAACTATACCGATTTATGACTAATTTAATTTGTCGTTTAAAACTATATCTTTGTTTTTAATGTGAGTCTTGATATCAAAATATAACTCAAACCTCTTAATTTAGGCTTTATTATTAAAGTGAATTTATAGATGAATTTCTATTGATAAGTACATGAAGGATGTTTACCGAGTATTTCTGTATTACTGTTTTTTGATGTAACCACCTTCAATTGAATTCAGTACTGATATTACCAAAAGCATTAAAATATTCCAGCATAGATATAAGAGATTTTTTTTACGCGTATATTAATATTTCTATTTACTTTCTGCAGAATAATAAGATATCGTATATAGTGTTCTTTACTTTCCCCTCTCTTTTTGTTTTACAAGTCATAATATATTTTATTCGTTCAATTTATAATAGTTATTATTAGTATAAATATTACTCAAGCATACATAGCAAATTAAAGGTTCCCAACTAAAATACTATTTTATGCTCTTTGTTATGCTATATTTTTCTTTTTCGAATTCATGCAAAAAACTTCTTGGTGATACTAGATATCTTTTATGGTTAAAGAGGAGTTTAAAATAAGGTGTGTCTCATCCTTAAGTTGTCAAGGTACAAGAAATATATGAAAAATCATATTTTTCATCTAGTTCATAGAGATATTTATCTAAAGAATTCACAAGCTATCTTATCGAGAAAAAAAAAATCAAAAACGTAATTCAGTAAAGAGAGAGAGATAAAAGAAAAAGTTCAATTTTTATGCCCATTTTCTGGATCCAAACACATTTTGATAGTCTAATAAGCTCTCGTCATAACATTTGTATAGGAATACACTTTTATTAATTAATAGACTGAATTTATGTAGAGATAATATCAAATTATACCACAAATAAATGTAGGTAAATCAATAACCTTTAGAAAAATAATGATTCTTGGTAGGTAACTATCTTTTTATTTATAAACAAAATACATAAGCATTTAGATTGAGGGTTTCAATCTGCTATTTTCGTTGAATAAGTGATACTCGATATAACTTGATTACATAGATATCTCGGCCTGGGAATGTGCATATTGATCTTTTTCTAGAGAGAATCCGTTCTGTCAATAATAATAAAAAAATACGTTCTTCTCAGAGATGATGTGGTTAACAAAAAAAACTATTAATCCCAGTCCTGGTATTTCTCTAGTGTCCAATTAGCGAATTAGTAAAAAACATATAACACTGGTTTTCTATAAATTAATTAAAACTAGTTATAAGAGACAGTAGTTTAATGTGGTGTTATATTGTGGCGCAGAACAAAGGACGATTCAATAGATTGAACTGATTTTCCTTTTTTTTTCTTAAAATATAAAATTAATATCATTTATATATTCTGAAGTAGCTCATCTTTAGCACGATTATATAAAAGTATCATGGTATATAGTTTCCTGAAACAAAAATCAAGTAACAATCAAGAAGTAATAAGCCATATTATCTCGGTTTATCTAAGGTATATCTAACCATATCAAAACAGTTGTACAAGGATAATTAGAGGATTTAAATCACTATTGTACATGATTCATGTAGAGTTTAGTTTAACTTAGCTCACAGTTCACAAGCCTAAATGTGAAATTTATAACATATCATTTGTATGAATGAATTAAAAAAAATAGAGCGCCTATACTTTTCTGATGAAAAGGATTATATTAAAGGTGTAACTTTGGAAAAAAGGAAAAAAGTGGAGGGCCAAATAGGGATACAATAAAAAAAACATGGATCATGGTAGTAACTTTGTAACAA
>VCJD01001487.1:12518-23913 GCA_024140245.1 Backusella tuberculispora | reverse complement strand
TGATCGTAAGAGTATCCAGGCAGGACGTAGATACAGTAATTTAAGCACAGTACCCTCTATATATCCATTATTCTAATTTTTTACTATGATTTTTAAGGTTCTCTTGAATATACTCCCATTTCTTTGGTTTCTATCATCCTGTCTGCTGCTTTGATCATCTAGGGTCAAAATAGTCAAGATTATCTCCTGCCTGGATATCGCCGGGCTAATAAGTATGCTAATTGATGTCGTAAGTACCATTATTTAATTATTATTCTTAAAAAAATACTCATTTCAACTTGAGACATATTACTACTACTTGTTAAATCTATCATCTACTCTGTGCCTGATAACTATTTTGAATACCTGTATCCTGGCTTGTTCTTAAACCTCATAATATCCATGTCTATTCTGATACACCATTGACCCTTTTGTACTCAACATAATATGTCATCATATCTGTTCATATAATTAATTGTTACTTTTTCCTAAATTATTTTTCACGTTTTCTCATTAATCATTTTTTACTACTCAATAATTTGAATTTTTTTCTAAATTTCTTGAAATAAACAGTGACGGAAAAATTATATTGTAAAATTCCTTCCAAAAAGACAATTTTGAGTG
The DNA here is from genome assembly GCA_024140245.1 of Backusella tuberculispora. Classification (NCBI taxonomy): domain Eukaryota; kingdom Fungi; phylum Mucoromycota; class Mucoromycetes; order Mucorales; family Backusellaceae; genus Backusella; species Backusella tuberculispora. Next base: position 23,310 of record VCJD01001487.1, on the reverse strand, counting down.
TATTACTCTTTATTATATTTGCTTGTATTGAATAAATAAAGGAGCGGTAGAACAATATAATGGTGTTAGTATATACGATATTTTCTTTTATAGTACTCAATACAAAGGATTAGTTTTAGATTTAATAAAATCTGAGTAAGACCTTATTAGGGTGCTTTTGTACACTATGTATATGCTGGTTGGTTTGATATTACATGTATATATAACATTAATATCTACTTTGAAAAAAAGAAAATACCAATTCACGTTCTATACTGAAGATAGTTATATATATAACAAAATATTCCAGTTATTTTAAATTAACGAGATTATTCAAAACTAAACACAAGATCGAACTCCTAGCTTCATAGCATTATTAATTATTTCATTGGCAGATTCAAATTGTATTATATTTACATAATAAGATCAGTTTGATATGGCTAAAAATTTTTCCTCGTGCACGTATAGAATGAACATCATGGTTTTCATTGTTTTGGGAATCTATGCAAACGATATATAACTTTAAATATAGGATAAATATCGAGTCAACTATACATTTCTTCGAGAACGGAAATATATAGCCGAATTTATCTTTTTATTTGAACAAAGTGCATTTTAAAAAATAAAGTATTATTACTATTACTATTACTATTACTATTACTATTATTATCACTGTCATAGCATATAGATATATATATAATATTCTATTTTTATCTGTAAAAGAAGTATAAACCCTTTTTTTTCTTGAAGAATAAGAGTAACTAAAAATAGTATAACCTACTTTAGGGGCATGAAACAAACGTGATTGCACATTTATTGTGTATCAGGAACAAAATTAAAAAAAGCTTGTAGTACACATACCTGCGCTAACAGAAAAAAAACTTTAGCCATCTTTTTTTTTATTTCATATTCATAGTACCATTCTATTGTTAAGTTTCTTTTCATGAGGTAGACACAGCTTCTTATCCTAAATCAGTGTAAATGTAGAAATACAGGAGAGGTTTATCTGATCCAGACTACACATGCATATGTTCCAGATTAATTGCTGTAGATGTTTCTGATGACAGAGTATATTTATAGTATAATTAAAAAACTGTATATATGTGTGTGTGTGTTTAATATCCTTGTCAATCAAATCGCATTATATATTTGAAGGGTATAATAAAAGTGTGTTTTCTTAGCTGAATATATATTTTTTATTAAAAATATTTAAGCAACAGTGACATTTTATCTATTTTTTTTATTTTTTTTAAGTTGATGTCATTTTATTTGTTTTCTGGAATTAATGGTTTTCGTTGAATGAAATAAAATAGAAAAGTTTACAAATGGAGTGATAGGTGTTATACAAGATGTTTTATAAATTAAATGTTTTTTTTTCTTATGTGTTGTTGTTATTATTCTTTACTTTGTTCACCTCTGCCTATTTCATCTGCTTTTTGTCTCACTTGATGTTTCCAATTTGAATCTGTTTTGTCAATCACGGCCTGGGCGTCAGGGTCATTCGCGTCCTCTATCACCACATGATCGTCTTCCTCCCATACTTCAATACGTGGGTTAGGTGAATCATACGTGTGATCAGCGTTCTGTGCATGAGGGGAAGCAATCTCTTCTTTTGTCGATGATTGTGGCTGTACTTCTTCGTCGGTATCTTTATTATGGCGTTTAAATAGGTTACGAAGAGCGTTACCACCAGATGTTTCTTCATTTTCGGTATCATTATTATTTTTCTCCTTCTCCTTTTCTTTATTACGATTCATCCAACTTCTAAAACTAGAAACACTTGCATCATTTCTTTCTATATTTTGACTATGAGTTGTAGCAATTCTTGGATTAACAGGTTCCAAGAATCGTATACTCTGAGGTTCAGTTACTGCAGGTGAAGTGAGGCTGTGTGGAATGGTTTTTGAAGGTTGTCTGTGGGAATGGTGTAACACTTCATCTGTTTCTTCTTCATCTGGTAAAAAGTCTTCTTCAGCAATATCATCATCATCTTGCATATCAATGGTATAAGTCGGTGTAGAGTTTGATGATTCTTCTTGTTGTTGCTGATGAGATTGATAAGGATCATATTGATTTGTGTTGAGGAGGGTATTACGTTTGAGTTGAGACATGGCTTCTTCTTGCTCTTCTTTTGTTCGGAGCTCATCATCAGTTCGTCTCAGACTGAGTTGTTGACCAAATTGAAGCTTAGGAAGTCGAAGTACTTGACCACTGCCTGTACTTGTGATGGATAAAGTACGGGTACGGATACGTTTACCGATTTTGAACAGTGGAATAGTTGTACCATGAATAAGTGTAGATGACAAGACGATGAATAAGACAACTGGTGTAATGACCTGGATCGTAACTGGTTGATCTTCCTGTCCCTCATAAATGTCTTTCATCTGTTCAGTTGCGATCTCTGACAAAAAGACGGCACCAACACCCATAGGACCAAACCAACCACTAAAGATAGCCTCACGATAAGTCTTCATAGCGGGCATGATTGGCTTGAGTAAGATAAGACAAGGTAGACGTCTGAAGAATAAAATAAGAATTGCCATCACTACTAGTCGCCAAGGAGTCAAACCTAATGCCGCATTGCTAAAATCAGACCATGGCTAAAATACAAAGTTAGAATTCTACTATTATTATCATTTAGCCATTTGCTTTTCTTTTCTCTCTCTCTCTCTCTCTCTCTCTCTCTCTCTATTTTTATTTTTCTATTTATAGCCATTGGTTGAGTTCTCTTACGATAATTGCTCCAATATAAACAAAAACTGCCAAGTTCAACATCATATCAATCACTTCTTGAAAATGAGCCTCTTCTGTTTCTTGTCTAAACCAATCATCCCATGAAAATGCGTTTCCTGCTACAAAACATGCTAATAAATCATCACTGCCCGAAAAACCCGTCATACTCATCAGAAATAACTATATATAAAAAAAAAAACCTTGTGATCAATCAAATATGAAAAAAGTATGTGAAAATAGATTACTTACGGCTAGTGCAATTGCAAAACAAAGAAAGGATGGTTTATCGATTAAATGACTATAAAGAAAAAAATTAAGGTTAGAATAAATGAATAAATAAATCATCGTCATCATAATGGTAATAAAACAAAATATAATACATACTGTCGTTCAGACCATTGTAAGATCTTTCTCGCAACATAACCCACAACCAAGCCAATAACACAAGAAAGTGTAATCTGGAAAAGACAGGTAATATAAATCCATTTGCCTATAGCAGTTCCTACATTAGGTTCACTAATTAAGAATAGTGCTAAAAACAGAAATGGAAAACCCATTCCATCATTTGCACCACTAAACAATAATAATATGATTAGTAAATAAGTAATCAAATAAATGAATTATGCCTTTCTCTTACCTTTCAGCAGATAATGCATTTCTAATATGTGCTGGAACATGCTTTTCAGCAAAACGTCCCTTGACCACTGAATTTGCAAGGATCTATATATAAAAAAAGGTTTATACATATAAATAAGGTTTTCCATTTTTGAATTCTGTCTTCCAACTTACAGGATCAGTGGGACATACACAAGCAGCAATCACAAGCGCATGGAGCTAGTTAAAAAAGGTCACACAAAATTATTTACTTCCGACATACACACAAAAAAAACTTTTTTTTATTTTCGCATACATAATTGATCGGAGGAACCATCCACCAAATGAACAAACCACTGACAAGCCACATAAACAGCATTGTTGGTAATAATAGCATAAGCATCGTAAGCCATTCCTTCTTCATATAATGTCTATAGTTATTATTGTATCATTAATAAGGGGACCAACAGAGGAAAAAAATGTGGTAAATTTTTACTAACTTTGGAAGTTCGATACCGACAGCCATCACCTGCAGATTTTTAAACAAATTTAGAAGATAAATCTTGATTTAACATGAAACACAATAGCAGCAAAAGAAGTTTCTACTTCTTCTTCTTTTTTTAAAAAAATAAAAATCAACAACAATAATAATAGTGACTTACTTGAATAGCAAGAATACAGCGAGTTAATTCTTTGGTGATTTCAGAGTGATCGTCCCAGCTTAGGGGATTAAAACCATTGGCAACCAACGGTCCTGCGATGATACCAACTATGAGTGCTACAACTACAAAATAAGAAATTAATAGCAATATGAGTTTACCAAGAGAAAATATATGCTATCATTCATTCATGAAATATGATTGTTGTTATTACAGGCTTCTGATAGAAAGCACTTCTCTTTAAGAAACATAGAAACATATCCAAAAAACAAAATGAAGCCACTTAGAATGGCAATGGCAATGGTGAATGTCGAGAATTCTCCTGGTATAACCTGTAAACTCATATGAAAGATCTATAATATAAAGAGTACGGATAGGGAAGAGAAGAAAGAAAAAAAAAAGAAGAAAAGGAAATATAATAAATATATTATAATATTAATAAATAGTAAAGAAAAAGAAAAAGAAAAAGAGAAAGAGAAAGAAACAAAAAAAACAAAAAACAAAAAACTCTATGTAAAAGCTTTTATTTAACCGAGAATCTGATAGTAAAGAGAGAGGCGTGCTAAAAGGTGTGTTACCATCTACAACTTTTTCTTTTTTTTTTTATATAAAATAAAATAATAACATACTCTCCTTTTTCTTCTTCCTTTATTTATTCTTTCTCTTTCAATAGTGTCAACTTTTATTTAAAAGTTTTTTTTTAAAAAAAGGGGAGAGAGGAGTTTGTAGTGTGTCAAAAGCATATAAAACATATAGAAACATAATATGAAGTAATCAGTTGTGCATGCTTGTCAAATACCTTGATTATCTTGTTTCCTCTTTTTCTATCATACAATCTATCACATGCGCTTAATCGGGAACAACCACGTAAAAAAAAGAAAAAAAGGTATAAATGTATCAATATATATAAAAGATGAAGATCTTTTTCGCTCTCTTTCAATAAATAGATAATTATTATATTTAAGTGGTAATTTTTTCTCTGTCTTTCTTTATTTTCCATTGTAATAAAGATACCCACGACACATGACCTGTACAAACTTTGGACAAGTTCAGAATCTTTACTTTAAAAGGAAAAACCGTACTACTCAGCTAATTTCTGATTTCTTTTCTTTTACGATTAAATTTGAGACTTTATTTTTATTTTTTTTTAAAATTTTTGGCAATGAGCATGTAGCAACGAAATGTGCAATATTGCCCGAGCCAGTTATTGAATGTGATAAGCATAAAAACCTTCCTAAGGGACAAGAAAGAAAAGAGGAAGAAAAGAGGGAAAACGAAAAGAGCAAAGGTTGGAAGAAAATAAAAAGAAAAATAGTAATGAGAGGAAGAGAGAGAGAAGGAAAAGAAACAGAAATTAAATATAAAACAGAGTAACCAAAAAGACTCACATTATTACTTGGGCAACCAAGTCAACAACTTGCGGCCAGGATCAGAAGGAGGAGGAGGAAATTCATAATCCAATTCATGTAGCATGGCACAAATGATAGATCATAGGGTAGGCAAATCGAGACAGTCTTCAGGACGGCAGGGTTTACGAAGGGGGAGGAAATTGAGAAGGTACGAGATTGGATCAGCAAAGAAGATAGAAAAGTACAAACGGTGGTGAAAACGTATTTATTACAGCTTTTTTTTTGCATTAGGGGGAGTCAAAAATGACTAGAGTTTGAGTTATAGAGTTTTAGCAAAAAAAAACCCAGCCAATCAAAGTTTAATATCAAACTCTATAACTCTACACCTAATTTTGGTCTAGAGTTTTATAGAGTTCTATAGAGTTTGTAAAAAACATATCATTATGAAATTGAAAACAATAATTTAAAAATGTTTACTAATAAAAATAATTTTGTTTTTGATTTCGCTGATATTTCTATACTTTTTCGTCTTCGCTTTTCGTTATTGCCACCATTATATATAACTCTATAATTCAAAATCAGAAGAGGAGCCAAAAAGAAATTAATTTAATTGGCTAATCGGATATTAAAAGCAAAGTCTATAACTCAAACTCTAGTCGTTTTTGTCTCTCCTTATTACTTTTCTTTTCATTATCTTTTTTTTCAAATGTATTTTTTATAATTTGATTATACAATATAATCAAGTTGAACACTACAATAAAGAAAACAAAGAAACATAATATAAACAGAAACAGCGAATACCATAAAAATCGATTACCACGTAATACCTTTTTCCCTTACAAAACAACTCTTTGCGGTTAAAACTTGTATTACACAAAGTCTATTCGACAACATCAGCCGGCGCTCATTTCTTGATAAGAACTAAAGTCGAACACAACAACTCTACATTCCTTGCTCACATTGATAATATGAAATGGTAAGATAAAAAAAATATTGGCAGAACATTTAAGTGTTCATACGAAAAAAAAAAACTGGAGGACCAGGTTTTATCACTCTTATATTTTATCACTCTTATTTGATACAGAAAAACTGATGGGTAATTTTTTTTAAAAAAAAAGTACTGCAAAAACACAGTACCTTAGTTTTTTCGGTGAAACGGCAATTTGAAATCAATCCCCCCCCCCTTTTTTTTTCTTAATCTAAAGCTTGAAGAAAGCAAAAGTAGAATGACTTTCCCTTGTGACGAGACCAACGGCATAGAAGTTTTCAAAACAAATGCGCAACTTATTAAACATAAATATAATGACCATACCTATCGACTAACCGTATTAATTCAAAACAGTAAGTCTCAAAAATGTATTTTTATTCTCTTATAATGATAGTCGTAAATTGGAAATTCTATCAATCAAATCCATTTCTAACCTCATACACTATCTATAAAATTGAGATCGGTTTTATCTGTCCAAAATGTAAAAGTGTCTTAAAGTCTGCTTCTGCTTTTAAAGAACATATAGAGAGGTACTATGGATCTCCAAGAAGTAAAAATAAAAAAAGGGATACAAAGGATCATATTTCGCCATTCATGACTAAAATACCCAAGAGGTACAGCAAAATTGAGATCGAAGCTGCTCAACACGTATCGGATCATATAAATTTGCTCACAAACCCTATTGCAATACTTGATGCTAGTTGAAGATAACATTGAAGATCAACAAAAAACACTAATTCTTACTGATGTAATGAATTTGGTCCCTATCGCATTATCATCAGAGTTACGACCATACTATATGCTTGGTAATGCAACTGATGTCCAAGAGTTACATTTAACACAGCCAGAAGTAACTCTTTCTATTCCGTCTGACCTAGCAACCTACCAAAAAGTTATGAAGCTGATCATACTTTGCTTGCATCATTAATAAATATAAGTTCCATGGCGTTTTTGTTGAAGAATGAAAGCTACACTGGGCTAAACTCTGATGATCTAGAGAAAGCGAATTGTGATTGACTATCACACATACAAGCAAGGTATGCAGTGTCTCAAATGTTTGCTGGATGTATACTCTTAGAAGGAACGAAAGCCACCATCATCAACTACATTGAGCCTTATGGAAGAAAAAAGTCAATTGGTCCTCATTATGAGCGATATTTAAAGGGTGATATTGATAAATCGATTCCAAATCCAAACCATCATTATAAAGCAAGCTGTGTCAAACTTTTTAATTCCACAATTCAAATAAGCTCGTGGTTTGCCTTTTCAGTTGTAGCTTGCTTATCACCTCAAGCTGCACAATCTCAAAGGTCCCTGTGGTTTGAATCAGTCCATCCACCAATAGCTTCGTCCTCTCAAAAGATACAAAAATACCCCTTCATAAAAAAATCAGTAGAAATGGCAAACAAGCTATTCGGCAATAAGAGCTGTTCTCATGTCTACCCTCACGATATACTGGATCAATGCAAGCAAGTGAGATTAAAGTTCTACAGAGTAGAGACTTATTCCAGTTGTAGATGTAGCTCAAACTATACGCTCGGTCATCTCTACCAACCATACACAATATGGACATTACAGTGGTTCCCCGCTAATTTCACAAATGGATGTATAAAAAATTTGGTGAAAGTTAAACGGGGGATGAAGAATGTTTTTCCATATAATAAGCTGTATAACCACTTTTCAGATTTTGAAAAAGGTGAAATTAACGAGGTGTGAAATTCGCGAGGGATCACTGTATATGACTATGGTTCTGCGCAAACAAGCTAAACTTGACTCTTTATTATTTCAAAAATTTCATGGAATGTACGTGAACTATTCAAACATAATTTTGATCCCTTTATTGAAAAATAAACGTCAGAGAAATTCAAAGACAAAGGAGAACTTGGAAACACAATTAAAGAGGTGCTAAAACCCTTTAAAGAGAGTAGCTGGATTTCTATAATTGATAACAAGGATCTTGATAAACACTTACAAGCCGTTTCTCAGTTGATAAGTTCATCCTTATGCACTTCGAATGAAATAGTAAAAGAAAGGCTCATTAAAAAGTTCTCCTAAAATATCCAATATATGTATACGTATTTTTCCATAAAAATCATTATTTATGTACATGTTCATCTCGTTCCCATTAATGAAAACTACTGTGGTAAAATCCGATTCGAGTATTGATTATTATTATTGTTATTATTGTTGGTGTTATTATTGGTATTGGTATTGATATTGTTATTTATTATTGAAGACTCTCAAATATCTCAGTATATATTTCAACAACTTTTTTCTCAACATCATCCCTTCTATGATACTTTGCATTGGATTCCTCAAGTTTTCAAAGCCAAATAAACCTATTACAGCACAACTTGGAAATCGTAATGTTGCATTATGGCCGTTTTAACATTCTATATTCCATTATGGAGAAATAAAGAGAAGAACTGATTGGTTAACCACTTTACTTCTTAACTTTAAAGGAAGGACAGGTCCAAAAATCGAGTTGCTACATGTTCATTGCCAAAAAATTTACAGAAATAATAATAACAAAGTTTCAAATTTAATCGTAATATAATACGTTTATAAAACCCGCGTTTATGTTATCAATAGTAAGCGAATATTTTTTTTATAATTAAGTATTACTCATATTACATAGTATTTACCACCACTACAGCTATTCCCATTATTCAAGTAATTGGTTTGAATAAACTTTAACTTTTGACGTCATTCGTTCCTTTACTGTTTATCATATTATTCAATATCTGTTTTATTCAGAGATATTTTATTTAGAGTTTGTCAAAATATATGTTCATTAATATTATTAAATACATGTTTATATCTACTAGATAAACTTTAATTAACCAGGTGAGTCGATGTGTCATGTATAGGTTTGCACCTGAGAATAAGGTTATCCAATTACTACTGTACTATATTGTATATACACATTGTAAATACATCATACTTGCTCACGCATATTATTCTAAAGCTCATAATCTTATATACAACACCATATAGTCTAAATGATCCGTTTCTTATATACTATTTATTATTTACTATATATATATTTAAAGGTATTAATTTTATCACGATCATTAAACCTTGTTTTTTTTTTATAAACGACATATATATAGACTTGCAGTTTATTCGGAAACGTCATTTTATTGTCGAATGTGAAAAAAAAGGGCAGATCCGGCCTCATTGGATTAATTAAAACATTGAATAGCGTTACATTTATTCACTCCAAATATGGTAGAATTATGCTATTCTGAAATTGACTTGAGGAATTTATTTAATCGTTGATATGATTTGGTGTTATTTCTCCCCTTTTGCTTTTATCTATTGATTTTATTTGCTTTCCTGTATATTTTTTTATTTTTGCTTGTTTTAACTGATCAACCTATTATTATGATTTATTTATTTACTCAGAGTTTCGTTATTTTAACAAGTTTAATCTCACGAGATTTATCTTTAAAGGTGGAAGTCCCGCTTTTTTTATATGTAATATAACTTATTATAGCATGGCCTCTCAAACCCATTCACTGTCTATATATATCAGATAATATGTATTAGTTAAGTAATAATGATATATTCGGTACTTAAGTTTTCAATTAATGAATTATCTCAATTATATGTACATATAATGTCTTCATGCCATAGAAATAAAAGGATATTGTAGATATATTTGCTTGTATTATCGAGATATACATACACTTGGTTATAACTCGTAGGTACTAATTGATAAATATTATATACTATAAAACTAGGATTTATGTATTCATTCATATCTTTTAGAAGAAATCAAATATCAATACTGAATTCAGTAAAGTAAGTGGCATTTGAAGTATTCTTAAAAGTATATAATCATATTTACATGGTTGCAAAAATATGAATGATTCGTAGAATGTTTATATTAAATGCTCACTTTTATTGTAATAATATATATATATATTGAGTTTGGATATCGTCCCTTCTCTTCTCTCTTCTCCTATATATACATCTGCATTTTTCCTACTATGCCAACCTTCTATAATTTGATAAACCCAGATTTTCTATAAAGGAATATAGTTTATTGATTATGCAGTGCAACAAATAAGATTTATTGATTATAGCATATTAAAGTTCTTCTGACATGTATAAAATAATGCCCTGTTTTAACTCCACACTCTTTGTTCTTGATACCTAGCCAATACAATAGCATCTTCTTATTATCGTACGTTTCTTAGTTAACCCCACCTATTTTTTCTTGATCTTATGTAAAGAGGTTTAATCAATTGGGTTTTAATAAGAGAAACTATATTTAATTTATTAAGTAAGTCTGTCTTCTTTTTATATGTATTCTACATTATGTTTTATTATATTAATTTTTTCCCCTGCTAGTGCTAGCGTTTTATAGATATATAGACCGACTGGTTCAATAAGGAAATACAAAAGAATTTTAACGTGATACCATTGACTTAATTGAAGTCTCTAAAGAGTTGAATTTTTTTCATTTTCATTTTCATTTTCAT